>JAVSBU010046240.1:0-14206 GCA_033118015.1 Loricariichthys derbyi
CACACACACACACACACACACACACACACACACACACACACACACACACACACACACACACACATATATATATATCGTATCGCACAGAAATCTTTATCCTTCTTGTATTGTGATACTGCAGCTAAATTATACTTACGATCAACTCCGCAATATTTTCGGAAAAGATTTTTTGAACGTTGACTCATCAATCCCACAACAAATGTCTAAATATGTCTAAGGATGAGCCAAGTCCAATGAAAAATTAATATGGGTGTATTTTGTTATTTTGGAAAATCTTATATTACAATATTTTATCTGTTTTATATGTGTCCCAGTCACAACACTCCTTGAACCGTGGTAATACGAAATACAAGTAAACATGAACTAGGGGTGTTAATATGAAACAGACCCTAGATAGGTCCCAATGATAAATATCTCTTAGTTTTATGTCATAATGATAAATATCTCAGTAACTCATGAACACCCACTGGGTCCACACCATCTTACTCATGTTCATGGCTGAAAGAAGGCTATCAGCAGGGGCCTGTCTCAGTTGGGTGCAACTTCTAGAGACACTGTTTTACAGTTGGTCTGAGCCAGGACCCACTCAATCATACAGGGTGTGTTAACCATCTCTCTTCTGTGGTTTGGAGATGCGATCAGTCACTGTCATCGGAACCTTTCTCGTTTTGCTGGCCAAGCATTCCCTGGTGCTCGTGAGACTTGCCTGCTTCTACAATGGGTTGGGTCACAGTGGAAGGAATCTTCCTCCTGAATCATCGCCTGCCTACATTTATCAAAGTTAGGTCAGATCTACAAGTAGTGACTCAGGAGGGAATGGTTGGTGACATACCAGTAGCAAATCTTACTGGAATGCCATGGCAAAGTGCATAACGGTCATATATGTCCAAGAAAACTGACAGACCTGCAGCAAATGGAATTCATTTAGTATTTTATAACCTTTGTCTACCATTCCCAAGGGTCGCTTGGTTATGGTGTATTTTCACATATCCAGATTACCCCCACTAAACCCAATCAGGGTCAGGAACATATTGTGGAATCCACTGGGTGCAGGAAAAGGCAAACTCAATCCATCACAGGGTTCCATAGGTGCACCATCCAACCTCCATGTTGTAAATACAGATGAGAGTTAAAACTCAAGCCCTCTGAAACTGATGTTTCTAGTAGTTGGTTCTTACCAAGGTGCTAGGATAGTGAGGATCAGGCCCTCATGTAAGTCAATAGGGCTTATGAGACAGTAAGAACAGGGTTATGATGAGCACACGAATATTTTTTTTATACATCCACATACAGTGCCTTGCAAAATATTCATAACTCTTGAACTTGTCCACATTTTTTCTTGTTACACCCAAAAATGCACATGTATTTTGATAAATATATGGGATTTTATGAGACCAACACAAAGTAGGAAGTATGTCTCAAGTACTTTTTAATAAAAAACAAAACAAAACTGTAAAGCATTGCATTCAGCCCCCAAGTCAAAAACTTTGTAGGCCCTCCTTTTGTTGGCATTATAACTGGAAGTAGTTTCAGGTTTGTCTCTATGAGTACATCTAGAGGCTGAAATTTTTGTTCCACTCTTCTTTCCAAAATAGCTCAAGCTCAGTCAGATTGGATGGAGAACGTCTGTGAACAGAAATTTCAAGTCTTGCCACAGATTATCAATGGGATTTAGGTCTGAAATTTGTGTCATTCTAACACATGGATGTGCTTTGATATAAAACTATTCCATTATTGCTCTGGCTGTATGTTTAGGGCCATTGTCCTGCTGGAAGGGGAACTTCCGCCCTAGTCTCATACTTTCTACAGCCTCCAACAAGTTTTCCTCCAGTATTGCCCTGTATTTAGCTCCATCCATTGTCCATTCAACTATGACCAGCTTCCTTGTCCCTGCTGAAGAAAAGCATCCCCGCAGCATGATGCTGCCAAAACCATGTTTCATGGTGGGAATGGTGTAGTGCAGTGTTAGTTTTCTGCCACCTACAGCATTTTACTGTATATTTAGGCCAAAAAGTTCAACTTTGTTCTCATCTGACCAGAGCACCTTCTTCCACATGTTTGCTGTTTCCCCACATGGCTTGTGACAAAATCCAAGCCGGATTTCTTATGGCTTGCTTTCTTCTTGCTACTTTGAGGATTTGTGGAGTACACTACTAATAATGCCCAGTGGACAGAACCACCCACCTGAGCTGTGGATCTCTGCAGCTCCTCCAGAGTGACCTTGGGCCTCTTGGCCGCTTCTCTAATTAGTGCTCTCCTTGCTTGGGCTATCAGGTTAGGTGGACGGCCATGTCTTGGTAGGTTTGCAGTTTTACCATACTCCTTCCATTTTTGGATGATAGACTGAACAGTACTCTGTGAGATGTTCAGAGCTAGGGATATTTTATATAACCTAACCCTGCTTTACACTTCTCCACATCTTTATCCCTGACCTGGCTGGTGTATTTTGTGGTTTTCATGATGCTGTTTGATCACTGGCGTTCTCTAACAAACCTCCGAGGCCTTCACAGAACAGCTGTAGTTATACTGAGAATAAATTTCACAAAGGTGGACACTATTACTAATTATGTCACGATCCTGGTGTCCAGAGAATAAGGACCTAAGTGCTGGGGACAAACCACTGCACCTGCGAATGGTGGGCGAGAGTGACCTGGCAGATACAGGCAGTAGTTCACTTCACACATACTTGTACATACTTTGTGTTGGTCTATCACATAAAATCCCAATAAAATACATCTAAGTTTATGGATGTAATATGAAAAATGTGAATAAGTTCACGGTGTATGAATACTTTGGAAGGCACTGTATGCTAGTGAAGTGACTTCTCTCATTCAGAAGAGCATAAGTAAGTATATCACACACTCATTCTTTGAGGGGGTCATCGTTTTGTTTTTGTTGATTTTCTAAATCAAAGTCAGTATTTAGTAACACTCCCTTCCATAGCTTTCAGATGTTTCTTGTAACAGTCTACTTATTAAGTATTCTTGTTTTCGAATTCATCACCCCCTCCACTCTTTCAAGCAGAACATTTCTTAGGGGGTTCATACAGTGTGTTTTAAATGATCCAATCTCAGTTCTTTTAAAGTGAACCTCAAAGTAAACCAACTGGAATTGATTTCAGTTCTTTTCACTTTGTAAGAGAACTTTAAAGAGGACTCGCTTTTAATTCTGGTCAATTAATTTCATTCTAAGCATTAATGACATCTAAGGAAACTTGGTTTTCATACCACAACTCATGTGTAACATTGAATTATGGGTAATGGATTAATTCTTCCATGTTTCTGTTTTACAAAGTAAATGTGAAGACATAAAATATGAAATTGCAAAATAAAAAAAAAACAAAAAACAAAAAAAAAAACTAAAGCAGAGAGAAGCATGAAGGAGGAATGATATTTATCATAACATGAAGACGGACAATTTTATGAATAAACCTCATACAGAAATCTAGAAAAGAACACAACAGAAGTAAGCAGATTTATAGCATATTTCTCCTAATAACAAAACTCCTAACATGTCGGAAGAATGTACAGACATGCACAGATGTAAAACAAATCAAACTTTAATTAAAGCACTGATGAACTGGATAAACAAACAAAACAAGACCAAACGCGGAAACATGAAAGGAAACAAAATAACACTAAACCAAAGGGCTAGGCAAAATCAAAGTCAAGGCAAGCAATAAGTCGGAAACAGATCACAATAATAACACAACCAGAGGGCAAGGCAAAACACGAAGTCAAAGAATCACAGCAGCAGTCGAAACCAGAGATACTCACACAAATGAACGCTCAGTAATGGCACCAATTATAGATGCAATACTTCGCAAAGTCCATATGAACTCACTGAGATAAATAGCCCTGTTAATTACCACTCAGGAGAGTGCAATCTGGTTCTTATTGCTGATTCGCTGCAAGGAGTTACACGTCCCGCAGTGGCATGCTGGGACTCGTAGTTCGCAGGCAAAAACGAGGCATGGTTGGTGGGCAGCATGACAGTACCCCCCCCCCCCCCAAAGAGTCTGGGACGGGCGAGGTACGAGGCCGTCTGCAACGACTATCACCAACCCTATCCAACCCTATCTCTGAACGGGAAGCCCCGGAACTGTCCCGGTGCTGGATAAATGAGGACCTTCTGCTACCCTTCCTGGGGGCAGACCCTCCACGAGCTGAACCCGGCCTGCTGGGCTCCTTGCACGGCCTCCCTCTCGGTCAAGGTGCCGGCTTCTCAGGGTGCCGACTGTGAAACTCAACTAGGAGGCCTGGGTCAAGGATGTCCCTAGCTAGGACCTATCGGCGCTCCTTTGGTCCCTAGCCCTCCCAGTTAATCAGGTATTCCAGGAGTCCCCTTCTCCATCTCGAGTCCAGCACCTGGTGGACAGCGTAGAACTTTTGCCATCTGATGGCTTGCTCAATTTTTTGATGCATCTCCTCCCATACCTGTTCATTCCTGGGAGACCACTCATCCACAGCTGGAACATTGGTTACCACCCTGGTCCAAGGTGCGAGAGGAGGCTGGCACCCTAGAATGCACTGAAATGGTTTGATACCTGTGGAAGCATTATGCAAAGAGTTTTGTGCTATTTCTGCCCATATCAGATACTTGGACCAATCATTTTGGTTATTGTGACAGAATATTCTTAGAAATTCTTCTAACTCCTGATTAGCCCTCTCGCAGTGGCCATTGGATTGAGGATGGTAACCTGAAGTGAGACTTACTGTAGCTCCAAGCTGTTCAAAGAATCCAGACCACACCCTTGACATGAACTGTGGGCCCCTGTCAGACAGAATATCTTCCGGGATACCAAAACTACGGACTACCTGCTCAAATAAGGTTATGGCAGTCTCCCAAGCACTGGGAAGGCCTTTGAAGGGAATAAATTTCACTGCCTTTGAAAACTGATCTATGATCGTAAGAATGGTGGTATATCCGTCTGACAGGGGCAAGTCAGTAACAAAATCAACCACGACATGAGACACGCAGGAATAGGTAATGGTAGGAGTTTGCCTGCTGGTAAGGTCTTAGGCATCTTGTTCTGGGCACATACCGAACATTATGCAACAAACTCATGAATGTCCCGGTTCAGGGACTCTCACCAGTCCCTACTAACGATTAACTGTCGGGTGTGAGTCTCCCCTGGGTGTCCGGCTTTAAGTAAAGAGTGCGCCCATGTAAATAAAGCTGTGCGGTGTGGTGCATGAACATAAATTTTAGCCAGAGGACACTGTTTAGGTGTCGGATTGTCCCGTAAAGCCTGTTCTATGACCTCATCCAGCTCCCATTGGATAGCCTTCACTTTGATTGAGGAGGGTAGGATATTCTTGGGGTTATCTGTAGCCTTGAATTTGCTCTCCTCCGGATCCCTTCTGGACAAAATGTCCGCTTCGATGTTCTTAGACCCTGGTCGACAGGTGATGCTAAAATCAAAGCGAACGAAGAATAATGACCACCTGGCCTGACGGGGTGTCACACTATACTCCAAGTCTCCCTGCAGCTCCACTGGGAACCACACTTCCCAGCATGCTCCACCGGGAGGTGTCAGAGGAGCACGGGAGATCGGCTTGAATGATAAAAAAGAATCACCTGAGTACTAATTAGGTGGTTATTTAAGCTCTGATCTCCCGTGCTCTCATTGCGAAGTATTGCCTCTATCTCCGAGGCTTACTGTGCGTTTGTTACTATCGATTACTTTTATTGTTTTTGACTTTTGCTGCCCATTCTTCCCGTTTTTGACCTTGCCTCTCTATATTGCTCTGTTTGCCGGTATTCGAACCCTGACTGCTTATTTACTACGAGATTGCCTAGCCCTTTATGTTTTGTGTAGTGTTTTGTTGTGTTAGCGTCCTGTCTCCGGTTTTGTCTCAGTGAGTCGTTTGTTTAATTAAACTATCTTTTGAACTTCCGAGCTCGTCTGCGACTCAATATGTCACAGAATACTTCGCCACGTTCACAGCAGACGGCGGAAGCTGCCACCTTCCAACAGGTGGTAGAAGCACAGAGTCTGACGCTTGGGGAACATCATGCCGCCATTTCTCACATGACCCAGAGCATTCAGAATCTGGAGCTGGATCAGGCCCAGCAACGGCAGCAACTCTCCCAATTGGTGAGCTCTGTTTCACAGCTAACCACTCACGATGAGGATTTATTCCTGGTGACTAAATCTCAAGTTTATGATGGCCAGCCCGAAGCCTGCGCAAGTTTCTCTTGCAGTGCGATCTGTTTTTCAGCTGGGCCGCTCCCAGCTCAGATAAGGCCAAGATAGCTTTTTTGGTGTCTCGTTTATCTGGCACCACACTTCAGTGGGCCACTGCCGCCCGGGATTTGATTAAAGACCTGTCCTACCTGGACTTTAAGAAGAGGTTCCAAGTAATAGTTGATTATCCCAGTGAGGGCAAAAGTGCCGGGGATAGACTTTCTCGACTATGTCAGGGTAACCAGTCCGTGGCAGAGTACGCCCTGCAATTTCGCACCCTTGCTGCAGGAAACGGGTGGAATGAACCGGCCTTGCTTGTGGTGTTTCGCAAAGGTCTGTGCACAGACATTCTTACTGAACTCGCTTTTCGAGATGACAACTTGTCTTTGGCCAACTTATCGAGGTGGCCATTAAACTAGACCATCTTCGGCAGCGAGGAGGTTCACGCCGGGTAGAACCTCCCAGGACCGAGCTTCTCGCCACAGAGACCGAGGTCCAACCAGAGAGGATCTAGTGCGACTCGACCAGAGTTCAGCCCAGCAAGAGGCAAGCACCAGCGAGAGAGGCGTGGTGCCTTTTCTGTGGCGGATCTGGTCACTTCATGATCAATTGCCAGGCCCGATTGGGTCAGAGGCAGGCACCAACTCCGGGAAAGTGCATGAAGTCCTCTTCACATGCCAATGTGGTGAGTATTCCCACAGAGGAGTTGGTAAAAAGATCATTCTTATCTCTGTCAGAATCCACTGTGCCTCTCTTTCTTCTGTTGTTTCAGCCCCCATCGACTCGGGAGCAGAGGGGAACTTTATCTCCAAGGAGGTCGTCCAACAGCTCCGAATTCCCACCAATAACCTAGAGTGGAGCATAGAGATAGCGGCGGTCGATGGAGCCCCATTGATCAAAGAGAGCGTCACCCAGATCACCATTCCTATTCGTTTGGACGCGAGCACCTGTTATACCGAGGAGATTCATCATTTCATGCTTGAGTGCTCAGAATTCGCTATTATTCTGGGCCTTCCCTGGCTGGAGCTTCACAACCCCAACATCTCGTGGAGGGACCAGGAGATCCTTAACTGGTCAGACTCCTGCTCGTCGTGCCTTCGCCAGCCGAGACTATGGGTCAACGTCACCTCTGCGAAGAGTTCCGGGGCTACCACCAAGGTGAGGACCTGGGGGAGGTTTTCAGCAAGTCTCGTGCCACAGCTCTACCTCCCCATCTCTCGTATGACTGCGCCATTGACCTCGTAGAGGGTGCCGCGCTGCCCAAGGCCAGGATCTACCCACTGTCTCACCAGGAGGAAAGGGCCATGAACGAGTATATCGACGAGGCCCTCAAGGCGGGTCATATTCGCCTGTCCTGGTACCTGGTGGCTGCAGGATTCTTCTTTGTAAAGAAGAGGGATGGAACCCTTCGACCATCCATTGACTATAGGGGTATCAACAACATCTCCCATAAGTACCCCTACTCTTTAGCCCAGTTCCAGCTCCACTAGAACAGCTCAGAGGGGCTAAATTATTCACTAAGCTTGACCTGCGTAGCACCTACAACCTCATCAGAATCCATGAGGGGGATAAATGGAAAATCGCATTTGTCACTAACTGCGACCACTACGAGTACCTGGTCATGCCCTTTGGTCTCTCAGTAGCCCCGTCCGTCTTCCAAGCCTTCATTAATGACATTCTGAGAGATATGCTGGACAGGTTTGCTATCGTTTACATTGATGATAGCCTGGTGTACTCACTGTATTTGCAAAGTCATGTGCTACATGTGCGCTCGGTTCTCCAGAGGCTCCTTCAAAATGGTCTATTTGTCAAATTAGAGAAATGTGAGTTTCACGTACAATCTATCTCATTTTTAGGGTTCCATATCAGCACCGGAGGAGTACTCCTGGAGAACCAGAAGATCGAGGCGGTCACCGGGTGGCCTATTCCGAGGACAGTAAAGGACCTTCAACGATTCCTGGGTTTCGCAAATTTCTACCGGCGTTTCATCAGGGACTACAGCTCAGTAGCGGCTCCCTTAACTGCTCTTTAATGTGGTAAGCCCCACAAATTAAGATGGAATCCACAGGCCGAGGAGACCTTTAATAATCTTAAGAAGGCATTTACCACTGCTCACATTCTCCACCACCCAGACCCTGAATGCCCTTTTATAGTATAGGTAGACGCCTCTGAGATTGGTGTAGGGGCCATTCTGTCTCAGAGGCAGGGTAAACCCGAGAAGCTTTATCCCGTAGCCTTCTTCTCCAAAAAGCTATCCCCAGCCGAACAGAACTACAGCATTGGGGACAGGGAGCTGCTTGCTATCAAGCTGGCACTGGAGGAATGGCACCATTGGCTCGAGGGAGCCAGGTTCCCTTTCAAGGTACTTACTGAGCACAAAAACCTGGAGTATCTTAAGGGCGCTAAGAGACTTAACTCCAGGCAAGCCCGCTGGTCCCTATTTTTTGATAGATTTAATTTCAACATCACCGGGCGGGGTCCAAAAACATCAAGGCCGATGCTCTTTCCACTATTATCAGAGTTGGGAGGCTGAGGCCTACATGGAACCTGAGAACCTCTTACCCGGTTTGATAAAATTCAGTGCCATTCAATGGGACCTGGACCGGCGGATCACCAAATCCCTGAGGGAACACTCCTCCCCCAAGCAATGTCCAGAGGACAGGCTCTACGTCCATCCACCCCATCGGGTGGAGCTTATTACTTGGGCCCATTTGTCGGTGTCTACGGGTCATCCTGGTGAGGTATGCACACAGCAGCTCATTAGCCAGCGATACTGGTGGGAGGCTATGCACAGGGACATTCACAGGTTCATGGCTTCTTGCTTGGTATGCACTCAGAACAAGACTCCCATGATTCTACCGGCCGGCAAGCTTCATCCCCTACCTATCCCGGAATGTCCCTGGTCTCACATAGTGGTTGACTTTGTTACAGATGTACCCGAATCCAATGGACATACTACCATCATCACTTTCATGGATCGTTTCTCTAAGGTGGTAAGATTCGTTCCCTTTAAGGGTCTGCCTACCGCCTGGGAGACAGCATAAGTGCTGTTCGAACACATATTTCATAACTTTGGCATTCCAGAACAAATTGTTTCAGATCGTGGTACACAATTTACCTCAAGGGTTTGGTCTACCTTCTGTGAAAATCTAGGTGTTTCAGTTAACCTGACATCCAGTTATCATCCCCAGTCCAATGGTCAGTGTGAGAGAGCCAACCAGGAGGTGAGTAAGTTTTTAAGAATTTTTTCTAACAATAACCACAACGATTGGTCCAAATACCTGGTATGGGCAGAAATGGCCCAAAACTCGCTGCGCAGTGCCTCCACAGGTATCACCCCATTCCAGTGCATCCTGGGTTTCCAGCCTCCTCTCACACCTTGGACGGGGGCGGTAATCAACATCCTGGCGGTAGATGAGTGGATGCATAGGAGCGAGCAGGTTTGGAAGCAGATCCACAGACACATTGAGAGGGACATTGAGAGACAAAAGACTCAGGCGGATCGTCATAGATCTGAGACCCCAGCATACCAGATTGGAGACAGAGTATAGCTTTCCATGAGAGACTTCAGGCGAAAGGAGGGAAAATGCAAACTAGAAGCTAAGTAAATGGGTCCCTTTGTCATTACAAAAAAAAAAAAAAAATCAATGACATTACTTTTAAGCTTAATCTGCCTCCTGGTTATCGCATTTCTAATGCTTTTCATGTTTCCCTCCTCAAGCCTGTCGTCCCTTGGCCCTTGGACGAGCTGTCATCCGGGACGCCGCCGCCGCCGCCGCCCCCCCTGGAATTTGAAGGCACCCCCATATATGCCGTACACCAGGTCCTGGATTCGAGAAGGCATGAGGGTCAAATCCAGGACCTTATAGACTGGGGGGGGTAACAAGCTGGATCTCGGCCAAGGATGTCTTGGATCCCGGTCTGCTGGCCGATTTTCACGCCCGACACCCCGAGAAACCAGCACCTCGTCCCAGAGGCCAGCCTCGGGGCCCTCCCAGAGGGGGTGCAGTGGGGGACGGTGGTGCCCGCCGGGGGCGGCCT
This sequence comes from Loricariichthys derbyi, assembly GCA_033118015.1. Classification (NCBI taxonomy): domain Eukaryota; kingdom Metazoa; phylum Chordata; class Actinopteri; order Siluriformes; family Loricariidae; genus Loricariichthys; species Loricariichthys derbyi. The sequence continues at coordinate 10,232 of JAVSBU010046240.1, forward strand.
CGTTCCCTGGCAGTAACTGACTCCTTAGGTGGGAGTACTGTCACACTATGCTCCAAGCTTCCCTGCAGCTCCACTGGGAACTACACTTCCCAGCATGCTCCACTGGGAGGCGTCAGAGGAGCACAGGCGATCCGCTTGAATGACAAACAAGAATCACCTGAGTACTAATTAGGTGGTTATTTAAGCTCTGATCTCCTGTGCTCTCATTGCGAAGTATTGCCTCTATCTCCGAGCCTTACTGAGCATTTGTTACTATTGATTGCTTTTCTGGTTTTTGACTTTTGCTGCCCATTCTTCCCATTTTTGACCTTGCCTCTCTATATTGCTCTGTTTGCTGGTATTCGAACCCTGACTGCTTATTTACTACAAGATTGCCTAGCCCTGTATGTTTTGTGTAGTGTTTTGTTGTGTTAGCGTCCTGTCTCCAGTTTTGTCTCAGTGTGTCGTTTGTTTAATTAAACTTTCTTTTGAAACTTCTGAGCTCGTCTGCGACTCAATATGTCACACGGAAATTTGAGTTTTTTAGCTTTCTGCAAATATTCAAGATTTTTGTGGTCAGTCAGATCAATGAAAGGGTGTTTAGCTCCCTCTAACCAATGATGCCACTCTTCCAACGCTAATTTGATGGCTAATAGTTCACGGTCCCCTATACCGTAGTTTCTCTCCACCAAGGAGAGCTTACATAAATAAAATGCTATAGGGTAAAGTTTTTCCAGATTACCTTGCTATTGAGAAAGCACAGCCCTGACCCCGCTCTCAGATGTGTCAACCTCGACAACGAATGGGAGTTCAGGATACGGATGTTTAAGTATGGGGGCCGTGGTAAAAACCTCTTTAAGAGTCTTGAATGTACCCTCGGCCTGAGTTGGCCAACGAAGTTTCTTTGGTGCCCCCTGTAATAAAGCAGTGAGAGGAGCCACTACCAAACTATAGCTCCTGATAAAATGCCTATAGAAATTGGAAAAACCTAGGAATCGTTGTAGTTCCTTTATGGTGCTGGGTATGGGCCACCGCTCCTACCTTCTGATCGTCCATGGTGATGCCGCCCGTACTGATTAAGTACCCTAAGAAGGACACGGATTGGAGATGGAATTCACACTTCTCACCTTTAATAAATAGGTGATTCTCCAGTAATCTCCTAAGTAGTGAGTGAACATGCATCACATGCGTCTCAAAATCCAGGGAATACACTAGAATGTCATCAATGTAGGCAATGACATAGACACGATCATATCACGCAGTACATCGTTAATTAGGGCTTGGAACACGGAAGGAGCGATGGATAGTCCGAAAGGCATAACTAGATACTTATAATGACCCCGATTAGCGATAAATGGCGTTTTCCATTCGTCGCCCTTCCTAATACGAATCAAGTTATAGGCGCTACGAAGGTCCAATTTAGTAAAAAATTTGGCTCCCCTCAACTGCTCGAGTGCTGCTGGCACCAAGGGGAGCGGTATGGGTACCTCTTTGTGATGTCATTGATTCCCCGGTAGTCCATGCAGGGTTGTAGACCGCCGTTCTTCTTCTTTATAAAGAAGAATCCTGATGCCATGGGGGACGTTGATGGACGGATGAATCCCTGTTGAAGGGGCCTTGTCAATATACTCTGACATGGCCTTTTCCTCCTCCTGAGTCAAGGGATATAGGCGAGCTCTGGGTAGAGTATCCCCCTTGATGAGGTCAATCGAGCAGTCGTAAGGCCTATGGGGTGGTAACACGGTAGCCCTCCTCTTGCTTAACACCTCCCATAGGTCCTCATACTCAGGCAGAATGGCCATCTCGGTGACCGTCTCGTGACTCTCCACCAAAGTAGCACGAAGATACAGTACGGGTTGGTGAACAACACAGTTCTCATAACAACTCTCGGACCAGGCGAGTATTTCTTGATCACTCCAGGAGACGCGGGCGTTATGTTGGGCCAGCCAGGGGAGGAATATGGGAATATGGGAAACTCAGATTGAGTGAGTACAAAGAGACGAATCCGTTCAGTGTGGCAAGCGCTGGCCTCGAACTTAACCAGTACCATGATGTGCATGATCCTCCCTGGACCAACAGGTGTTCCATCGACCAGCGAAATCTTTACTCCTTGTCATAGCGGCTCCATGGGGATGTTAAGTTGCTCCACGACCCTCTGGTGGACAAAGTTTCCCTCGGCTCCGGAATCAATGAGTGCTGAAAAAACATGAAACATATTTTGGCAGTACAGTTTCACTGGGATTATGAACAACCTTTTTACCAACCCCTGAGTGGGAAGACTCACCACATTAGCATGTGAAGAATCCTTCACGCGCTTTCTAGGAGATGGTGCCTTGCATGAACTTGGGCGAACCTGACATTCAGCCACGAGTTTACCAGAAGAACCGCAGTAGAAACACCTTCCTTCTGCTCATCGGGCTCGCCACTCTGCTGAGTCAAGCTGCGAGGCATCGCACTGCATCGGTTCGAGGGGAAGGTCGTGCATGGTCGTGGGTGCTGTGGTCCAGGGAAGATAGGCTGGTTTACCCTGACTTCTATTCCGATGGCCGTATCTATGAGTTTGTCCAGAGAGAAATTATCATCTCTACATGCGAGTTCCGTGACTATCTCGGCACTGAGCCTATTATGGAATGCCACCAACAAGGCGGGCTCATTTCACCCACTCCCAGCGGCCAAGGTGCGAAATTCTAGGGTGTATGATACTATGGGTTGATCACCCTGACGTGAATGTGATAGCAGTTCACCAGCGCTTCTGCTCTCATACGGGTGGTCAAAGATCACTTTAAATCTCTCTGTAAACTCTTTGTACATAGAAGTTTTTAAGCTGTCCCAGGCTGCCGTGGCCCACTGAAGTGCCTTATCCATAAGCTGGGTAACAAAAAACGAAATCTTGGCCTGATTGGCACTGTCCGGTGAGTTATTAAAGAAAAGGTCACACTGTAGCAGGAAACTGGCACAGGTATTGGGATTGCCATCATACTTCTCCAGCTTACTTACGGAGAAAAATTTCTCGTCAGTATCTGTAGTGACCTGGGCCGAGGCCTCACCGTTGGGAGCTGCAGATAGCAAACGCAGACTGTTGGTCAGCTCTTGGATGCTGGTGACAAGCTGTGTGAGCTGTCGCTGCTGAGCTGCCTGATGCTGTTCGATGCCAGTTACTGACTGAGAAAACTGGTCGAGGGCCTGATGATGTTGCCCAATCATCTGTCCCTGGGCTTCCAAAGCCTGGCAACAGGTTGTTACATCTGCTGTCTGATTAAGAGGCGAAGTTTTCTGTAACATGTTGGAAGAACGTACAGACATGCGCAGATGTAAAACAAATCAAACTTTGATTAAAGCACCAACGAACTGGATAAACAAACAAAACAAGACCAAACGTGGAAACATGAAAGGAAACAAAACAACAATAAACCGAAGTGCTAGGCAAAGTCGGAGTCAAGGCAGGCAATAAGTCGGAACCGAATCACAATAATAACACAACCAGAGGGCAAAGCAAAACATGAAGTCGAAGAATCGCAGCAGTCAAAACCAAAGATACTCACACAAATGAACGCTCGTTAATGGCACAAAAGATAAGCGCAATACTTTGCAAAGTCCATATGAACTCACCGCGATAAATGGCCCTGTTCATTATCAATTAGCGTCCCGCTGTGGCATGCTGGGACTCGTAGTACGCAGGCAAGAACGAGGCATGGTTGGTGGGCAGCATGACAACGACAACTTTAATTTATATTAAGGATCTCTGACAAAAATGCAGTGGTAGAAACGAATACCCCACTGTTATTATTTCAATATTGAGTAGAGATTTAAAATGAAGAACATGGAGGAAAAACAACGGAGATATTTGGTCAATTAAATTGCACAACAATTAGATTTTTATAAGAGATGATTCTATCCGAAACTGAATGTTTTGTATAAGATACAGTGCCTTCAAGTAGTATTCAACCCCCTGTAGATTTTGCAGGTTTACACATTTGGAGTTAACTTAGCATTGTG
>JAVSBU010046341.1:0-14205 GCA_033118015.1 Loricariichthys derbyi
CCTAGCCTCACTTCCCAGTGCTCATACCTGTCTGCTCCATTTTGCCTTTGCCTCTCTTACCCTCAATAAACCTTACAATTGTTCTGCATCATCGCCTCCTCTGTCTCGTTCAATACCAATTCATAACAATATAAATGTTGTGCAACCTTATTATTGTATCAAACCACATTAGAAGTTAGAGAAGCGTGTACAGACTTGCTGCAATCGGATTAGGGCCTAATTAAAACAAAATGTTTTGTAAAGTCTGGAAGAAAAACAGGGCTCGTACAGGATTTGAACCCAGGACCTCTCGCACCCTAAGTGAGAATCATACCCCTAGACCAACGCGCTGCTCAATTAAAGAAGGTGGATTTACCGCCTTTATCTGATCGGCTAGCGTTATTATGGGCGTATATTATATTCCTCGCTCCATGAGGCCAGCGACGACAAATTGATGTATTTTTCTGGCGTTTGTACACATTTTCTGGAAAATATAAGTAAAGCAAAATCGATGGGCCAGTAAGTTTTTGTTGCAGGTGCTGATGACAAACTTGGAATAATGTTTTACTTGGCCTTAAGGTTTAAGCTTTTTCTATATTTATTACTTCCATAATTAGGGAAACATGTTTATGCTTTTCTTTTGTTTTATTTGTCATTACCACAAGTGTAATTGAAATTCATTGACCAAACATATTTTTTTCCAAACCAAAAAACTTTATTTCAAACAAAACAACCACAAAGTAGGGTCTTAATGAAATGGCAGGTTGGGATTAACAGACGGGGGCTTACAGGACTGCTGTGACCGATGCGGTCACTAGACAAGTACACAGGCGTCGCCTGTGACATTGTCAGCTGTGGTGACTGCGACCAGAAACCCGGCTGGCAGCAGAGCAGATCACGGGGTCGGCCTGGATGCAGCTGGTGAAAGACAAGACTCGAAGACGTCGACAGTTGGGGAGGCTCACACTGCGGCAGGAGGTCGCACGGCAGAGACTGCTGGAATTAGTAGGCAGACAGCATAGCTGGCTGAGTTTGGCCTGGACACGCTGAGGCGGGTAGACAAGGCAGTATTATGGTGGCAATCTTCTCACCGCAGGACTGGAAGTGCTCATCAGACATGATCCTCAGCGATTCCGCGACAAAATTCATGATGGGTTCACGTCCATGGGCCGGTGCATGTAGTAAGTGAGTGAGGGTCTGGGCAGTCTGTGTCATTGACTACGAGATGTCGAGAAGCAGATCGTCCTCATCCGATGCACCTGGCCGCCTAGAACGTGGCCGCCTCCTTTGCCTTGCCATTAGAGCTGCAGAACTTTCCAGCTGGGAAAGAAGTCCTGACCCACCTTCCACATCCTCAGCCTCCCTTGGCTCCAACTCAGCCAGGTCCACCTTGCCCTCCTCCTCCACCTCTGGCTCCAGCACGAGTGCCAACTGAAACCTACAATGTATTACAGAGTCCATTTAGACTAAGGCATGTATTATTTGTATCTTACAACAAAAGTACTTCATCAGGATTTTAATGTAAATATGTAATTACAAAGTATTGCTCCAGATGCAAATCTGGACATTGGACTGTTGCTTTTTGCAACACAAAAGAAACATAGCCTATTATACATAGCAGTAATTTAACACGGCTGAAATAAGGTACACACTTGATTTTTCACTGGAAACAAAGACCATTTTAAATCATAGAAATAATATTTAAAAAATTGATACTTACAGGTTTCGTAGGTGATTTAGTCCGATGCCGCAGTTCACCCTTGTAAAAAGCACACCTCTGCATCACCACTTTCTTACGGAGTTTTTTCGCGACCTGCCCGACTGTATTTTGTGCAGCTTCATGTACCACATGTGCATGTTCCACCACCAGCCTTGCAGGATCTCCAGCTGCACATTTAATTCCTCTGCCTTTGCATCCCAAAGAACCTTTTTAATAATAAGAAGAAGAAGAAGAAGAAGAAGAAGAATATTAATCCATTGCATTTATAACGCACTTTCCATTAGGAATATCTCAAAATGCTCACAGTATAAAAACAACGATTAGAAGATCATACTCAGATAAAACTAATAGAAATACAAATAAAACTATGAAAAATATGAATAAAGCTAAGAGAAATATTAATAAAACTACTACAAACACCTTTTTGTATTGGGTATCCTTAAACTGCCAATGCCCCTTTCTCCAAAGCGCTTCATTCTCCCGGAGCCACTCGAACATGGAGTCCTCTTGTGTCTCCGAGATGGAGAATTTGGACCTGGTCTTCGCAGTCCTCTTCTTGGGAGGTGAAAGAGTTTTCCTGGGCTCTTTGGGTTCGGTTTCCTGCACTGCTTCCACCAGCTCCGACGGCTCGCCAGCCTCCACAGGCTCCAAGCCCCAAGGGTCTGGTTTTGGATCGGCCGCCAAAGCCCGGGCTTGTTTGGAAGAAGCTTCAGAGGCACTAGCCTGGGCTCATTTACATGTGGAAGAAGAGGCACTAGCCTGGGCTCATTTGCCTCGGCTGGCAGCGCTAGGCTTGGAAGAACCAGCCTTGAGAGGAGCCTTGGATGGCTTGCTTATGCGTCGTGTAGTCATCACGTCCAGTCACGTTGCAAAAGACGGAATGTTATCAAAGGGCAGGAGCGGGGCTTAGAGCCTACACACCTGTGGGGCGGGACGTGCGCAAAAGCCCTATCTTGGCTGCCACGCATGCAAGATGCGTTTGCAAAACCATGACGTATTCCAACGCAACACACCCATTGTAGACGCAACTCTTCATCAACACAGCAATGCGTTCGTTATGGCCGCTAGATCTTCTTAATACAATCACTACATATTAGTTTTCTGCAAACCATTGTGGAAATATGCGAATGTCAAATGGAAATGTGCAGTTGTATTAAGAACATAATCACGGATGTGTGGCGAAGGAATGGCGGCCATAATGGAATGTCTTCTGCAGTCAAATTTTGAGCAGCTCAAAATTTGAATGCGGACATTTTGCGCTATTGCGGATGATTGCAAACATGTGCGAATGTAAAAAGAATGTATTACGTGTGAATTACGAAAACGACGAACGTATCGCGAATATCAAATTTATGTCTCCGCAAGTCATTTGCACAGGCATATTTTGGCACTGTGACAGGGCCTTAAACCTACCTCTGTAGACACACCACCTTATAAAAAAAATAAAATCACCTGTCAAGAACAATGGCACACTGTCCCAGCTGATACAGGTGCCAAATATTATTACAACTGGTTGATTTAGGAGAGGTCAGACTTAAAAGATTACTCTAGTGATTAACATGTGGGATTAACATAGTGTGTAACATAATTACTTTCACTGTTTACATGTAGAATAGATTAGAGATACAACAGGGTACAATGACAACTAGAGGGCAAAGTCTGTTGCATAAGAGGACTGGCAAATTTGAGTTGCTTTACAAATATTTGATGGTTGGCACAGAAAATTCTTACTCTTTGAAAATCCAGAAAACACAAGGCCTAATGTTTTCTTGTGATGCAGCAGACAAACATTTATAGTTGGTAACATGGGTTCTCAGTCGATGCTGGGAGTTGTGACAAATGCAAAACTCCACTGCACTTACTTGGTCAGCATTGATGAAGAGGTTTCCTTCACAGTCTGTTTCATTCACCTGCACGTTTTTGTTTTGGCTGTCACTGTCACCTAGTAACAGGTCACCATTTTCATGCAAGTTAGGTGTGTTAAGTTTCGTTTTGCAAGAACTTAGTTAGGGCATTTATAATTGATTTGCATTATGTCTGTGAACCCCACCCTTTAGTATGTGCCATTCGGTCTCTCCTCATTGTGCCTCGTGCATTTACCATCTCATACTTAGTGTTTTTTGTCATTCACTTATTGTCTCGTGTTGGGTGTCCTCTCTCGTGCGTCACTCGGTTTTTCTCGCTTGCATTTCACTTCTGGTTTTGATAGCAGTTTCAGTTTTGGTTGCACATGGCTTGTTTGTAGGCATTCTGGCTTTCAGTTCCCTTTTCTGCTTGACCTCTGCCAGTACCTCAGTTCACCTTTTCACCCGCCGTTGATGAACACGGCCACCGTATTCACCAAACTAGATTTACGGTGTGCCTATAACCTGGTGGCCATCTGGATGAGTGGAATACCACCTTCCTAATGCCTACCAGCCACAAGTATTTGGTCATGCTGTTTGGACTGATGAATGCCCAGGGCTCTATCCAAATGGACTGCCAAGATTGAGGCTGTCTCCAGCTGGCCTTAGCCCACATCCCTCCAGCAGGTCCAGCGATTCTTGGGCTTTGCCAACAGGGTGGCAGCCCTGCTCACTGCCCTCAGATCTGGAGCTCATTTTTGTCATTAAGGTAGATGCCTCGGACATAACTGTAGGGGTAGTCCTGTTTGGCGAGGACCATAAGCTGCAACCCTGTGCCTACTTCTTGCATCGGCTGATGGCAGCTGAGTGCAATTACCCCATAGGGAATCGGGAGCTGCTGGTTGTGAAAATGGCCCTAGAGGAGTGGCAGTACTGGCTTGAGGGGTCCCAACACCCTTTTGTGGTCTGGATTGACCACAAGAACCTATAGCCAGGTAGGTGAACTGCATGAAAGCCCGGCAGGCCCATTGGGCTCTGTTTTTCAGGCGCATTTCTCCTATCAGCCAGGTTAAAAAAACCTCAAGACAGACACCCCTTCCCAATGCTGGGAAGCCCTGGAAGCCAACTCTGGCCTGAACCCATTGTCATCTCCTCAGGGGTTCTAGGGGCCCTGACCTGGGATCTGGACTCGGCCATTGCTAGGGCCCCAGGAACCCAATCCAGGCAATGGCCCACCCAGGCATACATTCATTCCCACCTGGGTTCATGATCAGGTAATCCAATGGGCCCATGTTTCCAGCATGGTGGCTCACTCTGGGGTGGCTGGGACCGTTAATATTGTCAGGTGCCACTTCTGGTGGCCAGGCCTGCTGGTCACCTGGACAAAAACATAAAAACTTTTGGTGCCAGGTGCCAGCCCTGAAATGGGCTAATGAGACCATGCACTGGCAAGCCGACCATAAGTGCAGGCTGGCTCCCATCTATCTCCCTGGCCAGCAAGTGTGGTTGTCCTCCCAAGACCTTCACCCTGACGGGAACCTCAGGTACATTGGTACTGAGGTATGTGGGACCATTCAAAGTGGTGCAGCGGATAAACCCGGTCTCCTACAAACTAGACCTGCCCTGAACCTTGAATGTCCATCCCACTTATCTTGGCTCAAACATTTCCTGTGCCATGCTCCCGTGACTCATTAAGAGGTCCCTGCTTACACTGTTTACCACCTCCTGGACTCTCGATGGGTACAAGGGAGTCTCCAGTACCTGGTTGCCTGTGAGGGGTACAGGCCAGAGAAACACTCATGGGTGCTGGCCCATAACATTTTGGACCCAGAACTCATCAGAGAATTTCAGGCCAACCATGCTGCTGGTATGGGGATGTCCCTGGGGGGAGGGGTGTTTACTGTCATCAGGGGTGCTTCTGGCTCTCAGGCCACTTGAGGGCAGAGCCAACATGCCGATCACTCTGACTCCAACACACAATCATGCAGACGCACCAGGAGTGATCAGGTGTGATGAAAAACAGCTGTTTATTTAAATCCGGCATTCAGCAGTGTTTCTCGTCGTGTCCTTGATTGCTTCGTGCATCATTGCCAATAGGTTTTTCTCCTCAATGTGGCTTGTTTAGCGTCTCATACTCTGTGTCTTTTCTCATTGACTTAGCGTCTAGCTTTCGGTGTTCTCTCTCATGTGTCACTTGGTTTTTCTTGCTTGCATTTCACTTTGGGTTTTGATAGTGGTTTCAGTTTTGGTTGCATGTGGCTTGTTTGTGGGCTTTTTGGCTTTTAGTTCCCTTTTCCCCTTGAGCTTTGCCCAGTACCTCAGTTCACCTTTTCCCCCTCAGTCGTTTAGTTCCATTTTCACTTTACTGCATGACCCTTTCTGTTTTCCCTAGCCTGCTATTCTACTCTCTCTTTTCCCCTCCGTCCCATCTCTCCCTTGCCCAGGTGGTGACATTTTTGGTGGCTACCCATTCATGTAGGGATAAAGGTAGCAGCTCTCACACCAAGGAGGGAGGCGTAGTAGGAATCAGTAGCACCGAGGTAACCATTAGGGCTTTAGAGTAGGGCAAAAGGACATCTCCCATTGTCTCCACATTCTGTTCACCCTCCGCACTTAGGTCCTTCTTCCTGCCTCATGACAGATATTATGCACTGTAGAGGGAGAAATATCATTCCATTTTCCAAACCATCCCAACATTTTCTGATTTGGGGTTGTAACATAATGTAACTGATGTAGATTGTGACAAAGAATGGTATTTTGCCTCTACCTGCAACTTCAATACATTCCTATCAGTAAGAATCTTATACTTTCAGTTTAACAGTCTAACACACAGAAACATTACACAAGGGCAAGCCACACAAGCACATATGCATGCACACATCACAGACATACTGAGAGAAAGCAATATCAAGTGCAATGTGAAACTGACATTGCTGAATGTATGAAAGATTTTGAAGAGCAATTTTCTCATAAAAATAATTGAAGCACCCTCCCCACCCCTCAGGTTGCAGAGTTTTTCTGTAATAGGAAAAAGAGAGATATAATGGATAATTCATTGACTTCTGAGAATAGTGACTCAGACTCCAACTCCTGTAATGCATTGCTGGCTTGCACCCCCAGCCAGGCTCATTAATATGCCACTCTCATTTGCCAGTATTAAGCCAACACAGCTGTTCCCCATTCTTCTCAATCATGCATAACTATATCTTTCCAACCACTGGTATACTCAGTGTGAAGTGTCATGCTTAGTTTATGGTTCTGAGTATTACTTACCCATGTTTGATTCTAATCTTTGCTATGACCTCACGCTTTGCTTCTGCCCCTGTTCATTTCATTCTTCAAACCTACTTTGACAAAGGCAATAAGTCCAATAATGGTAGTGCTGTTTGTACTTTATCTTTGTTCTTGTACTATGGGAAAAGCAGTGCACCTCTCTTGGATGCCCCACAGATGGATGTTTTCTTAAGTGTTATCTTCTGAAAACTTTTATACCTAGTGACAACCATGTTTTGTGCCTCTCATGATCTTGCAAACTTCTGTGAGTTTGATATGCCTCTGCAGTATATCTAAGTAAAGCTTTGGCTTTGGCATTAGCATCTGGCTGTGCTGGTCTAATTTATTAAGTAATGCTTTAAAATGCACTTCCACTACAAACTTGGTAACCCAGATGAGACTCCATGACTGGGAACAATAACTGGTCACTGTCCATCCCACAGCACACTGGCAAACAACACTGGGATCCAGACTCTCTCTGAGGACTCAGAAGTCTTGAGATGAGACCAAGTCCTTGTGTTTTGTATTCTTTGGTGTGAACTGCTCAGTGGTGAGGTTTATGCTTGGATCTTATCAATAGTCAGGGACCAGGAAAGGTTACTCAGGGTAGTAAACTCTTTTAGCAGTATTTTGAGGAAAGATCTGTCACAGCACATTGAATCCACATAGACAGCTCCATGGTGAGAAAACCAAGCAAGTGGGATTGAGTAAGCAAAGGGAAATAAAGTCTGTGTTTGATGCACAGCACGTACAATAAATTCAGGTCTGTGTTTGATGTACAGTTTGTACAAGGCAATAGTGGTGGTACACATCTCAAAATAAAATGACAGATAGATTCAATATGAAGGCATGGGTAATGTCAAAGGTAAAGAGCAAATAGCAATGGATTATTGTTGTCACCCAATTGTCAAATTTATGTTTGTTAATTACGTTCAAGGGCCTGCCATTATAACAGATATGCAGTCCATGTAGCAAAACCTGACCAGACAAAATAGGGGTCCAACAGGCACCAATGGTCGAAGTGGCAGGACCTGAGGGAGGTGCAGCCCTGGTGCACTGAACCCTGGAACCCAAATGACATCATGGAAGTGTCCACCCAGCTACCGGATCCACACAAAAACGTCAGGAAAAGTTTACAAAGCAGCTGCTAAAGTTCTGTCAAGGGTTCAGATCAACCAGCTACAAGATAAGGTGAGTACTGGGAAAGAAACTGGGTGTGGACCTGTCCAAAGTGCATGATTTGTGGCCCGAGAACATGCAAATGAACACAATTGACTGTGCCAAAGGAGCCAATCATATGTTAAATATTCAAACGCTAATTAGCATAATATGCCAGTAATGACTGAACATAAAAGGTATGCAAATTAACTTCTTAGTCAACTCAGGAGATACTCACTCAGTGATTTGGTCTGAGGAGTTTTCAGTTGGGAAAAAAAGAGTGGACAGTTCATAAGGTCTATCGGGGCATCTGGACATGCCATTGTGGAACATTTTATAGCAACCTTAAGGTGCTCTTTTTCATTTCTATTGTTTGACTGTTGTCCAATAGACCTGAGGGGAAGGGATTTGATGTGTGAAGTAGTGATGGTACTAGAGTAGTTGTTTAAAGGGAGAACAAATTAAATCACTTGAACCATTTCAAGGAGTTAAGTATGATTACAGTCGTGGTTTGTATGTTAATGAATGGCAGCTTAGACACCACAGCATAGAATTCACCAACCAGAAGTTCTGCATTGAAGTTTCAGCAATCCAAGCATGTTTTCTTGCAACATGGTAATTTGCATAGCGCCACTCACATTGACAAGGATGGCCCAGAAATGCAGTATAATGAAGAGTGGTTCAGGAAGTAAGAGAGACCAGAGATGCTGATCTTGAAGAAGTTGTTTTGGGATGAGCACATGTGTGCAGACTTGGACAGAATAGTGTCAAGGGAAGGCAAACTATATATGTTCATCATGTGTAACTGAAACCATGTGTCACTTTCTAAACAAGCATCAGGCACATGGTTTGTGACAGGGGGTCAAATGCATTTCTGAGTACTCAAACTGTGTCAAACAAACAAGTTTTTAGGAGTGAAGCAGTCCAGGCGTATTTTGTTTTAGCATACCATTAAAATGGGTTAATGCATGCTGAAAGGGGTTTATGCTTGTTTCAGATAATGAGTACATGTATCACTAGGTTCAGATTTCAGTGGATAACAAGTATTTAAAATATGTCCCATGAGGTCTGGTGGCCAATAGCAAGTATAATGTGGGCCTTTTTAAAAGATTACCTGCAAGTTGAAGTCCTGGCCAAATCTACTGTATGAACCATACAAAGCTCAGTATGCACTAAAACCTGAAGTCATAAAATACATTGCATTGATGTTTGAAGAACTGTGTGACAGCTCGCCAGTATGAACTCCAGTCTTTTCAGTAAAAAAGATCAAGAGCCCAGGGAACCTCAGGAGTGGAGATTTACTACCTTAAAGCAGTCAGTGAAGCTCTCAGACAGAGTGCCCTTAACTTTGCCAATCTCCAAGCTTTTTATTGAAAGGGGAAAAGATGCTAACAGCTGCCAACTACTACTGATGCACAGCATTTGCTAAGATGGTCCTCATGGTCCTGATTATTGTCCAGATTTCTGTCTCTTCCCAGATGAATGTGATAGCCCTTTGGATGATGGGGCTCCATCTGTATGGACTCAGCCAAGATTGAGGCCATCTCCAGCTGGCTGCAGCCCACATCCCTCTGGCAGATTCAGCAATTTTTGGGGTTCACAAGCTTTTTTTGGTGGTTTATTCGCAAATTCAGCACGGTGGTGGCCCCACTTACGGCACTTACACAGAAAACTCTGGGGGGCTTTTGTTGGACCTGCCAAGCCCAAGAGGCCTTGGAGGCACTCAAGGAGTTTCTAATTTCTGAAACAAATTCCTGTGACTCCGGGATCTGAAGCTAGCGTACATTGTCAAGGTAGATGCCCTAGATGTAGCGGTGGCAGTGGTCCTGTCGCAGTGCCTGGCAGAGGACTAAAAGCTGCATGCATGCTGAGCCTTGTTTTTTTGGGTGCTTCAATTTTACTATCTCTTATCGGCCAGGTTCGAAGAACCTCAAGCCAGTCTCCTTGTCCCAGCGCTGAGAAGCCTTGGGAGCCAGCCCTGTCCCTGAGCCCATTCTCATCCCTTCATGGGTCCAGGGGACCCTGACCTGGGATCTAGACTAGGCCATCACTAGGGCCCCAGGTGAGAACCAGTTCCAGGAAACGGCTTGGAGGATTGCACCTTTGTTCCCTCCTGGATCCAGGGTCAGGTTGTGCAATGGGCCCATGCTTCCTGTATGGTGGTCCACCCTGGGGTGTCTGGGACTGTCGACATTGTTAAGTGGCGCTTCTGGTGGCCAGGTTTGGACCACGACATCAGGAGCTTTGTCACCCATTGCAGGGTCTGTGCCAATAAGGCCTCCATGGAGCACCTCACCATCCTCTTCCACCCTCTCCTGATCCCCTGCTGGCCATGGTCTCACATATCCCTGGACTTCATCATTGGGTTGCCCGGATCCAGAGATAAGGCCATCATCCTGGTTATGGTTGACTGATTCTCCAAGATGGCCAAATTCATTGCCTTGCCCAAACTGCCCATGGTCAAGGAAATTGCAGACCTCCTCTTTCTACATGTCATCCAGGCCCACAGCTTCCCCTAGGATGTGGTGTCAGAGCAAGAGCCCCAATTCTCAAGTCAATTCTGGGCAGCTTTCTGCTGGCTTGTTGGGGCCATGGCCAGCCTCTCATCAGAGGTCCACCCTGAATCCAATGGGCATACGGAGAGAGTCAACCAAGAGCTTGCTTGCTCTCTCTGCTGCCTGACCCCAGTGAACCGAGCCACTTGGGCAGATCACCTCTTGTGTGCTGAGATAGCCCACAACAACTGCCAGCACATAGCACTAGTTATGTATCCCTTTGAGTACCAATTTGGGTTCCTTGTGCCCTTGTGCCTGACCCCACGAGATGAAGGGGCTGAGCTGTCGGCCAACAGGTACGTCTGACACTTTACAGAGGCCTGGAGGAGTGCCTAGGCAGCCCTGAAATGGGCCAGTTAGACCAGGCCCTGGCAAGCTGACTGAGGTGCAGGCCAGCACCAATTTACCAGCCAGGGCAGTGCATCGGGCTGTCCATCTGACACCAACTTCAGGTAAATTGGTGTCAAGGTATGTGGGACCCTTCAAGGTGGTGCAGCAGATCAATCCAGTCTCCTACAGGCTGGATCTTTGCACCATTAAGGTCCATCCTATCTTCCATGTATCTTAGCTCAAACCCTTTCTCTGCCACACTCCAGCACCCATGGCCCATCTGCCTCACTCTCAACTTATTGAGAGGGCCCCAGCTTACACAGTATGCTGCATCCTGGATTCTCGGCAGGTACAAGGGGGCCTTCAGTATCTGTTGACTGGGAGGAGTATGGGCCGGAAAAATGCTCATGGGTGCCAGCCCATAACATACTGGACCCGGATATCATGAGAGAGTTCTGGGCCAATTGCATTGCCGGTTTGGGGACATCATGGGGCCATCCCTGGGGGGGCTACTGTCATCAGTCATCATTCTGGCTCTCAGACCACTAGAAAGAAGAGCCAGCCCACCAACCAAGAAAAACGCAAGCTGGCACAGGTGCATTGAGTAATTACTCCTGAAGAGGAACACCTGCGAAAACATTTAATAACACCGTTCGGCAGAATTCACAGTTGATCCCTCTATGTGTCATTGCCGTTCGCATTTTTCTCAGCATTTGCTACACACTCAGTGTCCTAGCATTTTCGTGTTTGGTCTCTCTCTTGCATATTCAGGTTTCTTTGCTCGTGTTGGGCTTTGGATATTTTCGGCAGCTTTTCAGTTTCGTTTTGCAGCCCTTGGGTTTTCTGTTCACGGTTTTTTTTTTTTTTGTTAGTTCTCCATTCCCCTCCAGTTGCTAATTTCGTGTTTCACCTGAGCTCTCTCTCGCTACCTCTTGTTCACTTGTGTTTTTGCTCCCCACTTTAGTGTGTGCCCCTCAGTTTTCCTGATCCTGTCCTTTTTCTCACCCATTTCCCTTTTCTCTCATATGACCCTCACATCCACCTCAGTGGTGACATTTAAGATGGTTGCCCATTCCCATAGGGATAAAGGTACCAACTCTGCTGCCAAGGGGGAGATGGCATAGGAACCAGGAGGTCCGAGGTAACCATTAGGGCCCTAGATAGAGTAGAGATCAGAAGGGCACCTTCCTATGTCATCACGGTCCCATATTAAGCACTTCCACAGCACCTCCCATAGTTTGCCCCTGCACTTACGTCCTTCTACCTCCCATCATGGCAGCAAGAAAGGCTGAAACTTTGAAGAGCAGGAGATGGAAATGGCAAAGGAAATGTGTGAGAAGATTATTTTAATGTTTAAAACAACGTTCCTCAAAGAAAGATAGTAAGGAATTTGCATATTCCTCCCTCTACAGTGCATAATAACATTAAACAATCAAAGTAATCTTGAGGAATTAAAATGTGTAAAGTCCAAGCTGAATGCTGTGATCTTCGAAATTCTCAGAAAGCACTGCTTCAAGAACCACCATTCAACAAAAACTGATAGAACCACATGGGTAAAGGATTACTTTGGCAAACCTTTATCAACTCTACAATATGGAGTTACATTCACAAATGCCACTTCAAACTTTACTGTGCAAAAAAGAAGCCTCATGTTAACCATATCCAGAAGCGCTGTTGACTTCTCTGGGCTCAGTGGCATCTAGGATGGACCATCACACAGTGGAAATGTGGATTCTTGCCAGATGAATCAGTATTCCAGATCTTTTTTGGAAAAAATGGAAGCCATGTGCTCCAAACCAAAGACGAAAAGGACCATCCAGACTGTTAACAGCAACAAATCCAAATGACAGGGTCTGTTATGGGATGGGGTTTTGTCAGTGCCTTTGGCAGCGGTCATTTACACTTATGTGATGGCAGCATTAATGCAGAGAAGCACATTGAGATTTTCGAACAACATATGCATACAAGATGAGATCTTTAACAGGAACATCCATGCATTTTTCAACAATACAATGGAAAACAAACCAATGACTGAAATATGCAAATTCCTTACAATCTTTCTTTGAGGAATATTGTTTTTAAACATTTTTTAAATTTCCTTTGTACCAAATCATGATCATATTGTTGACATCACCTGTTTGAAATCACATCATTCTATATCTTTTAACCTTATTACTAGCCCATAATTGCCACTGTCCCAGCTTTTTTGGAACGTGTTGCAGGCCTCAGATTCGAAATTAGAATATTTGCAAAATAACAATAAAGTTAATCCGTTTGAGCATTACATATTGTTACGATGTGTGGGGCCGAGATGTTAAACAGAGGACAGCTTCAAGAATAATGGTCAATTTATTTAACTCATAGCAAACGAAACGTAAAAAAAAAACAGAAAGCAAATACTACTGAAATAACAGAAACAAAACCAAAAAGCCTTACCGGCTAACCACCGGGATCGGCAGGAGCTAGGACGCACAAGAGGACAAGGACACATCCGCTTGCCATCGGTGGGCCCTGCCGATCAACCAGGTTGGGACGAAGGGGAGAGTTATGGCAAGAGGCAAAACATCTTTGCCCTAAGGCATGCCCCAGTCTGTGGGTAACCACACTTGCTGGTGCCACTGCTGCGTGGACCCTTTAGGTAGGGTCACAGTGCCGGGTGGCCACATCAGGGGCATCTTTTTGCCACTGCCGTATGGATCCGTTCCGCCGGGTCACAGTGCCAGACTAAATGTCTCAACCTTCAACAGGCCTGCTGGTCCCTTTCTTTGGTGTTGCAATTTAACCCTCTCTTGATGTTCTCTCTTTGCACTGGCTTGTCTCCAACTCTGCACCCATTAGCCCATAAGCACTAGATGAATTAGTACACACCCAGGTTTTTCAACTTCTGCTCCACCTGTGCTCAGGTGCTACAAAGTGCACCTGTCTCCACCCACTCCCTGTGGCACCCTTAGTTCCACATAGTGCTAGATTGAATTACTGACCTCAGGGCAATACAGTCATTTTAACCATGATCCACAGGTTCTTCTGGGCAGTGTTGTTCATTCTACTAAAGCAGATCCTCTTAGATTATCTGTTTGGCATTGTGAATATTGTAAAAGTACAGGGCCCCCAAAATCCCCTTGGTATGTTAAACTTTTCAGGAGAAGTTTGGGATTCACATCTGAATTGTAATAGTTGTGTTATTCTGCATATATGAGAATACAGAACTTGTAGTGTCTACTGAAGGAAGATTAACATGTCAGTATCTGTCTTACGGAAACTGTACTAAACTGAGAAACTGGTTCATGCATTTATAACCTCAAGGTTAGATTACTGTAATGCATTGCTTGCTGGATGCTCTAGTAAA
>JAVSBU010046745.1:0-14196 GCA_033118015.1 Loricariichthys derbyi
CTCTTACCAAGACAAATTCCTTGTATGTGTAACATACTTGGCGAAATAAAGAGATTCTGATTCTGATTCTGATTCTGGACAGAGAAGCCCGCACATCCCTATTCTGGATCATAAAAAAATGTGCTACTTTTGAATATTGTAAAAGTAGTGTGATTACAAAAAATGTATTACTCAGATAACTGGTTAATAAACAATTTGTTATTTGACAGTTAATGGATTAGGACATGTTAAATCCGCATTCTAAAATGTGATCTAATGCAAAATATTTGGGACTTTAATGTAAATAATATCATTTGCAGTGTAAGCTTTGTGGTGCTTGAAATTTTGTAAAACTAGAATCTGATATTTATGCATCAATAAAACATCAAACATCATCAGATTTTCCTAAAAGTAGATAAAGAGAATTCAGTTAACCAAACTGTGTCGGGGAGCATCCCTGCATCACTACTACAGGAACATACTCTCCAAGATAGGGTTGCCATTTCCCCACAGCCCTTTTCTCTCTTTTCTACTATATTTTTCTTCCATGGCTATGTGTGTGTTGGAGGTGGCACTGATCTCTCTGTTCCAGTTCAGCACAAGAGGCACATGTGATTCATCAGAAGGATGGCTTTCTGTCTACTTAAGGATCTGGGACAAGAGTCAGGGAGCAGGATTATTGTGTTACATCTGGTCATTGATAGATTCTGGATACTCAGGCTGCACTCCTGCTGCATGCCACCAGGGTATTGTGAACTCTCCCTACAAGGCGTGCTTCGACTCAGACACCCTTTGAGTCATCACTCTTTCCTGTGTTTTTAGACATGGATGCATTCCAGATTCCACTGTTGCTCCAAACACTTATAACACTTTTTGCTACTGCTGAACTATTTCCACAAATTCCTGTGTTTGCTGCTGCTTCCTGGTCCTTCTACAAAACCTGCTGTTTGACGCTCCCAGCCTCCTCAGCCCTTGTGTGGATGCTATGTCCCCTGGGGATTCTTCGGCCATCCTGCAAAACTGAGATGTAAAGATACCCAGACCTTCTAAGACGAGCGCCAAGACAATCCAGTGGGCAGCTGGCATAACCAATACACACATGCATACAACTATAGGTTTCCCCTCTTTTCCCTTACTCTATTTCCTTAGCTTCAATAAATTCCATTCTCATTAGTCTGTGTTTGTGTTTGCTTTTGAAGTTGTCTGATTCCTAGCTGTATACAGGTGGGTTCACAGCTATTTTGGGGTCAAACCCTAACAGAAATAATCCCACCAGTGTTTCCTATGGACCTGTCCAACCCCAAAGTGAAAAGAAGTCACTCTGGAGGTCATTATTAGATATCTGGGGTCCTTATTAGGCCAAAATGATCTTGGTATTAGGTCCCTATGGGACAAGATTAGTTTTGGTATCTTGGACTGTGCAAGACCTCTCCAGAGGGAACTCTCAAGTAACCCCTCCAACTGCTCCCTTACTCCAGGTTCTTTCGATCACTCCTGACTCATCCACAGTTGTTGCTCCTCGTCATGTTACATTGCATGATCCTCAGGGTCCACTCTGCTAGACTTCTGTGACTGAACCCAAGCCCTTAGGTGTTATAGTTACCTATTCCAATCTGAGCTTTTCTTCATCACCCAGGAATGTTTTCTTCTATTGCTAGTCACATTACTTTTGTGCTAGGCCTTTTCTGTGGCAAGGCACTGACCTGGATGAATGTTGCCAAGTCACAGATTAATTTATGTTCAAGTACCTGCGACACTTTTTTTTTACCTGATTTCAGGTGGTTGATGGCCCTACCATGCCATTATGGTGTCTAGACAGTTGTTTACCCTGTATTAGGGTCCTTGCCAGGTCTGCTCTGACTAACACAGGCAGCCTGGCATGTAGATGACATCACAACTGAGTCCAGCGAGGTTTCTTTGTCCTGTGCATGCATAGCTAGCAATCGTGAGCACGGAAATCAAACCCTTGCAAATTAAGTTAACTGTGATCGGATTATAAAAGTGAGTCATGTGAACCAGTCCTTGTTGGCCATTCATGAAGGTGAGACCTTACTACGTTTGTTGGCCCGGCGAATGCACTGGTTCACCACAGCTCGCATAGCCGATGTGGGACTTAGATGGGGTTTTAGTTGATGCACAGTTTCCATCGTTACATGTCAGGCATGTCTTGAGCTGGTGCATTGCATCCTGTATATGCTGCACAGCCACAGGATGCACAGCAGGTGCACACACCAATCTCGCTCTTGATGGTAGAGAAGGTGAGGGACGAAGGTAGCACCCTTTCTTTGTAGAGGGAGGGTGGAGTAAGGTCTGGAAGCCTGAGGTATGACAAGGTGTACTTAGTGTAAAGGTAAGGTGTACTTACCTTTAAGCCCAAGGAGGATGGGTCCCTTTTTGAGTCTTGGTCCTCCCAAGGTTTCTTCCTATTAAAGTTAGGGAATGTTTCCTTGCCACTGTTGCTCAAATTGGGAATTGCACAAATTGTAATGCTGCTTTGAGACAATTCTCCATTGTAAAAAGCGCTATACAAATAAATTTGACTTTGACTTAGTGTAGGGACAGGTAGCTGCGACTCTGCACTGCCCAAATCCTCTCCGTACCCTCTGCGCTTCCCATCTGGTTGTCCAGGCAGTATACAGACCTAAAGGATCCACACAGGAATACCGCTAGGGTATCTGTTATCACAGGGCAGTCATCACTCGGGGCCTGTCCCATTGCTGCACCCTGCCAGCCCTCGCTTGGGCCTCCTATTCATCCCTGTGGTTGGCCAGTTCAGTACAACCGGTCATAAAATCAGTTCCATGCAGCGTGGTTGGGCGCACTGTTTCGCCGGCCATAAAACCGGGTCTTTCACCTTGGACGTGTCCTAGTCATCATCACGCACCCTAGCCCCATCTGCCCTCAGTGATTAGCTGTTTTGGTTTTGTTTTTGAACTTGCTTGTGTTGATTTGCTTTTGTTTCCTTATTCTCATATTTTATGTTCAATAAAGCCTACCCTCATTCATGAAGCTGATGCATGTGGGTCCTCCTTTTCCACCTCTTCCCCCACATCATGACACCCTGAGGTAGGGTTCATGCTCTGTGAATATTTGCTAGAATTCTGGACACTGGTGGCTGATTTGGGCTGGAATGATACAGCCCTAAGTAGCACTTTCATTAATGTCATGGATGATTTGATCAAAATGGATCTGTCCCTTCGGGAAAAGCCCCACTCACTCTGTGACCTGGTTGAAATGCCTTAGTGAATACATCCATGAGTGGTATCCTGTGTACTCCACTCGCAACCTACCACCTGCATTCTTCCCTTGCCTTTATCTTTTGTCCACCCTGAATCCAAACCCAAAACCATGCAACTGGGCAAATTGAAACTTATGTGTGAGAACATGCTTGGCAGATGGATCTCTGAGTTTGCCTTTATGGCATGCAGGCTGTTCACCTCCCAGCACAATTGCCACTACATCCAAAAGGCATCAAATCCCCTTAATTTGCTGATTATCTTGCCACCAGGCATATCCCTTTGAAGCTTTGCTTGGTTATCAGCCATCCTTGTTCCCCAAGGAGGAACCTGATTTAGCTATTCCTATGGTTGAACACCATATTCATCTGTGCCATTGTACTTGCAGGACTCTATCTGTTTCAGGTCACCGTGAAGTGCACTGCCAACTGTTCTTATAAACCCAGGCCTGAGTATCAAGTCAGCTGGTCTGTTTGGCTTTCATCTCAGAACACTCCCCTTGCTTCTACTTTCAAGAATCTTGAGCCTCAATTTATCTGTCCTTTTTCCATTGATCGTATTATTAATCCTACCACCATCTGCCTGAAATTACCTAGCCATACTTGGCCGTAGTCACAAGTTACTTAGCCAAAGCCAGTTCGCTCATCTGACCGGTTTGTGTTAGTCATCCCCTAATCCTTTATAAGTGCTCACAGGATGCTCTGTCAATGAAGGGAATTTGTCCTCAAACGCAGCTAAACAGACCCAAACGGCCATGACCACGTTTCACAGATGGGATAAGTGGAATGCATTGTTATTTTTCCCAAGACATAACCATTCTCAGTTCTATTTTTCACTTCTATCAACAAAACATTTCCTCAGTACATTTCTGACCCATCCCAGTACAACCATGTAACAACAAACGGTGTTCATTTTGGGGAACAGTGACAGGATCCTTGCAAACTTGCCATGCACACTATTGTTGCTCTGTGTAGTCCTCCTGATAGATTTATGAACATTAACATTAGCCATTCTTTAGGGCAGATTTTAGTCGCTTAGGAGTCACTCTGGGTGCCTTTGTGAACTGTTGGACAATACATGCCTTGTATTAATACCATTTCTTGGGAGGATAACTGTGGTTTTGAATCCCTTGAAATTATACAAAATATGTTTGTCTGACTGTGGATTTGTGGGGTCTAGACATTTGAAATATAATTTGTCGATACCAGTGATACTCTTCTACAAATGTGAATATCAGACTTTGATAGATTCCTGTTCTTTAAGTGCAACAAGGTACCAACTCATACCTGAATCTCATTCCACTGATTGAGTTTCACATATATTTGCCACTCACAGGTACTGTAAGTAACATAGGATAATTTTCAGTAAATAAACGATGCAGCATAATATTATAATATATTATATGAATTCAGTTCTACTTTTTAGTTCATATGTAAAAATCTGGTGTTTGAAATCACACATATGCACAAATATAGAACATTTAAAAACTTACAATCTCTGCTGTGTGTTTACCCAGATAAAATAACACATACAGTTATACAGTGTATAAGAATGTGTTTCAATGTTAGTCATTAAGCCCTTTCTCGTGAGATCAGGATCACGTATATCATACCATCATGTCTTCTAGCTTTTAGCAATGAGTGCAGTAATTTTGGATGGAGGCAGAGCAGAGATATGAGCTTCTCTCTAGCACTGCAATGCTAGGGGGGATTAATATAAAACAGGATACATTCAGCTGCAGTGAGACAAGGTTTTAAAAAAGACGATGACCAGCATTATATATTAAGACATTCATCTCTGCTTGCTCATGGACAGAAATACTAAATGAGGAAGAACAGTTCTCCTGATGTGCTCACACTTTTGTCCTTAATTTGAGTAATATTTGGTCTGATTTAGTCACTAAGTTACCGGTTATTTACTTTCACATGGTTTTACCATTTCTTGTTATAATATGAACAGCACTATATTGTACTTACAGTGGAGGAAATAAATAGTTGATCCCTTGCTGATTTTGTAAGTTGCCCACTGACAAAAATCTGAACAGTCTATAATTTTAAGGGTAGGTTTATTTTAACAGTGAGAAATAGAATATCAAAAAGAAAATCCAGAAAATCACAGTGTATAAATCTAAATTTAATTGCAATTTGCAGAGACCAGACCAGTTAGATGCTCCTAATCAACTCGTTACATGCATTAAAGACAGCTGTCTTAAATAGTCACCTGTATAAAAGACACTTGTCCACAGACTCAATTAATCAGTCAGACTGTAACCTCTCCAACATGGGCAAGACCAAAGAGCTTTCTAAGGATGTCAGGGACAAGATCATAGACCTGCACAAGGCTGAATGGACTACAAAACCATAAGTAAGATGCTGGGTGAGAAGGAGACAACTGTTGGTGCCATTGTAAGAAAATGGAAGAAATACAAAATGTCTGTCAATCAACCTCGATCTAGGATTACATGCAAAATCTCACCTCATGGGGTATCCTTGATCATGAGGAAGATGAAAAATCAGCCTAAAACTACACTTGTTAAAGATCTTAAGGCAGCTGGGACCACAGTAACCAAGAAAACCACTGGTAACACATTACACCGTAATGGATTAAAATCCTGCAGTGCCCGCAAGTCCCCTGTTCAAGAAGGCACATGTGCAGGCCCACCTGAAGTTTGCCAATGAACACCTTTATTATTCTGAGAGTGATTGGGAGAAGGTGCTGTGGTCAGATGAGACAAAAATTGAGCTCTTTAGCTCAACTCGCTGTGTTTGGAGGAAGAGAAATGTTGAGTATGACCCAAAGAACACCGTCCCCACTGTCAAGAATAAAGGTGGAAACATAATGTTTTGGGGGTGTTTGATGCTAAGGGCACAGGACTACTTCACCACATCAAAGGGAGAATGGATGGAGCCATGTACCTGTAAAATCCTGAGTGACAACCTCCTTCCTTCTGCCCTCTTAATGATTTAGAGATGATCTGCAAAGAGGAGTGGACCAAAATTCCTCCTGACATGTGCAAACACCTCAGCATCAACTACAAAAAAGGTCTGACTGCTGTCTTTGCCAATAAGGGCTTTGCCACCAAGTACTAAGTCTTGTTTGCTAGAGGGATCAAATATTTATTTCTCTCTGCAAAATGCAATTAAATCTATATATTTTATACAATATGATTTTCTGGATTTTCTTTATGATCTTTCACGGTTAAAATAAACCTACCCTTAAAATTATAGACTGTTCATATCTTTGTCAGTAGGCAAACTTACAAAATCAACAAGGGATCATATATTTATTTCCTCTACTGTACTTTATTATATTGTACTGCATTACTCCTTTAGGTTTGTGCTGATGTATTACAATGAACAAATAAGCTGTGGCATGACAACAAGTCAAGTTTTGATAAGGGAGTATGTCCTTTAAGAAATCCTAAGCTAATTTTTTCAGTGCTTTTTATTGAGTAATTTGTGCAAGATCTAGAAGCACTGAAGATTTATGTGAAAACCCCAGAGGGTTTTTTTTTTAAAGACAAACAAAGAAAATGCAATATTTCCCAAATTATATTATTTGTTTTTATTATTTGTATTATGTTAGATATTTTAACTTACTAATAATTAAATACTAATATTTCTAATAAATCCCAGCATTATGTTGTTCAGTTTTAGAAACCTAAGCAAGCGCTCTGGTTGTGTAGGTGCTCAGGTGCTCCATTACCACAAAGAATTACGTGCAAGTCTCTCAGCAGTGCCTGGCAGGCACAGACTATGGCTATATTTAGGGATGGATGACTGAGGTATCATCTCTTTGCTGTTTCAGTGGCTGCCGCTGATGCCAACTACAGGTTCTGGAAGAGATAGTGGACAGACACTGTGAACTTAGACTGTTATTCTGTGTGGGCTGGTTCTTATGGTAGAAACTTACCTTCCCCCTGTTGGTGAAAAGTGGTTTGGTGAACAGGGGTCATCAATGAGTTTTGGTCATGTCATGAGGCTGAGGTATTATACAGACCATATTGGAAGAAATTAGGAAAATGGTGAATAAAATAAATAATTGACTAACAATTGCCCTATAATAGCAATTGAAATTCCAATTCTTTCATTTATTTTCAGTTGCATGTTGAAGTTCCAGGGTGGCACAGTGGATCACTGGGTATCACTGTCACCTCACAGCAAGAAGGTCACGTCAGCGCTTGAAATCCAAATAAGCATGTGTTTGTGTGGCTCCTGCAGTCCTGGAGTTTGGACTTGTCATAATTCGAACAAAGAGTTCTGTGTTAGTAGCTATCATTAGCAGCAATCTTTGTCTCCCTCATTCCTTCCCCCTCTCTCCCGCTGTCAGAAGCCTCTGTTCTGTTTCAGATCACCTGCTTTACCTTGCTGACGGATACTGCTGATGATAGATGGTAAATGAGTGAGGAAAAAGCAAGGGCTTGTTGACGCAGCCTGTGTTAATGAACATTTTAGGGCTAGAGGCACTTTTGTGTGTGCACACTCGTGTGTGTGATTATTCTGCCTCTGTGTAGATTTATTTCATTTATAATAGATGTGCGGAAACTCTGGCTTGTGTCTTTTCTGACAGTTTTTTTTTTTTTTTTTTTTTTTTTTTTTTTTTCCTTTTTGAAGTGACCCTAATTTCCCCAGTGGGAGTTTGGAAGAATGTCCTTCTATTCTGCAGGCCTCCTCTCTCACATTCTGTTCCCAGTAGCACTGTTATAAGCAGCTATGTTACATGAAGGACCTCACTAGTTAATGGGTGTTGTATTTGGATGCTGTCAGTATTAGTATCCAACTGCCACCATTCCTAGTACATTTCATATTGTTAAACCAAAGCCTTGAAAGAAAGTTCCAGTGTATTTATTATTTAATTAATATTTACAGCATCTATAGCAAGAGAAAATGACCAGGAACCTAACACAGGAACATACAATTAACTAGAAACATAAAATAGTGACAATACAGGATGCTGCCATTATTACAATATTTATGCTCATTAAAAATGCCAGACTCTCAATATTAATGAAGATGCAATTTGGAAATGCCTCCACTACCTCAAAATAGCAAATTAGCTAGCTCACTGCTAATATACTTCATTAGGCCACATTTGTCAGAGGAAGACATAAGTGATATTGCGGTAAAGTAGTCTTGATTTTAATTGTTATGGTCAAAACAATATATTTATTAGTAGACAAACCCATCAATTTACAATATTAGTTGATGCATGAATTGGTAAACATCCAGGACACATTCTGCGAAATTCTGTGTTAGGAGGTATTTTAATTGTCTGAACACCATGTTACATATACTCAATTATATAGTACATACATTCATTCATTGTCTTACCCACTTGTCCTGATCAGGGTTCTAGGAAAGGTTGTAGGAATCTATCGTAGGGTACACACCCTCATACACAGATTCACACAATAAGGTCACTTTGTAAATATCAATTAACCTAAGACACATGTCTTTGGAATGTGAGATGAAACTAGAGTGCCCAGACAAAACCCATGCAAACACAGGGAGGACGTGCAAACTCCACACAGCATCAAATTGGGGATCTCACAACGGTTAGGAGGCAGTGAAAAGAAAATAATACATGGTTTTCAAAATTTTTAATAAACAAAAATCTGGAAAGTGTGACATGCATTTGTATTCAGACATGAGTGTGGCATGCATATGTATTCATTCATATTTTGTAGGACCACATTTTGCCACAATTACAGCAGCAAGTTTTTTTGAGGTATGTCTCTACCATCGTTCCACATCTAGTGTCATGATATACGCAAGAAGGACCTAAGTGTGGGTGGCAAACACCAGGAGGTGTAGGGCATAGCCTGGCGCAGTGAGGACTGCGAAGGGTGCCCTCTGACCCTACGCTATCTACAGTCCTCAACATTACCTCGGCCCTCCTGGAACATACTCCACTCTGTCCTTGGGGGGTGAGGCGGTACCTACATCTCCAAAGGGGTAGACACCCACCATAAGCACCGCCACCGAGGCACACGAGAAGGCAGGGCAGGAATACAGGAAAAGGGAAGTGACCAGAGGAAATGAGGAAGAACAAAAAGGAAATCATAATGGGGACAAAAAAGGCGAGTGAACAAAAGTAACATGGCAGAGCCTGAGCGAGAGACACAACTGAAAATACTGGGAGGGAATGGGAGAAATAAAGCAGTGACTATTACCCAGTAAAGTGGCAGCAAACAGAAAGGGCATGGGTGATCAGAGCTCTCCCCATGCAAAGCAAAACTAAAACAGCTACCAACAAAACACGCGAGTTTGCAAAGTGGATGCAGTAACCAGAAATGCAAAATAGCAAACAAAAAATCCCAAAGAAGATGCTTACCGGAAAACGCGGAGAAGAAGAAACACGAAACCCAAAGCATTCAAAGTGAAACACAAATGCCACCGGCAATGACACACAGGGCAAGGAAGTATGTGACAGTATGTGAAGTATGTGACCCTTGAAACACTGCTGTATTTATAGGGCTGATAACAGGTGTCTCTTGTAGACCCTTGACTATTTTTTGCGCATGCTTAATCTCGCACTAGAGCAATCGGTGGAGCGAGGCTGCTCTCTGGTGGCACAAGTAGCAGTGGTAACAGTACTGCCCCAGGGATGGCCTCTGATGTCCCCAAACTGGCAGCATGGTTGGCCCAGAACTCCCTCACGAGTTCCGGATACAGTGTGTTATGGGCCGGCACCCAGGAACGTTCCTCCGGCCCATAGCCCTCCCAGTCAACTAGGAGAGATCCTTGTGTCTGCCAGGAGTCCAATATGTTGCAGACAGTGTAGGCCAGGGCTCCAGGGCCACCCAGGCCCTCCTCCACGCCTCTCAGCAGCATCAGACATACCGCCCTACTGATGGTATGACCCTGTCATCCATTGGGGCTGGGAACAGCAGTGCAGGGAACCCTAACTGACATTCGAAGGGAGACATCCAAGTTGCCAAGTGCTGATGGTTGTTGTGGGCAGTCTCAGACCACAGGAGGCAATCTGCACCAAGTAGCTGGGTTCCCTGCCATCAAGCAGCAGAAGGTGCGGGCCAACTCTTGGTTGACCCTCGCAGTCCCCCTGTTAGATTCAGGCTGGAAGCCTGACAAGAGGCTGGCCGTGGCAAGAATCGGCTTGCAAATTGGAGACCATGGTCTGACATGATATCCTGGGGGAAGATGTGCACCCAGATGACATGCTGGAGGAGGAGGTCCACCATCTCCTTGGCCATGGGCAATTTGGGTAAGGTGAAGAACTTGACTGCCTTAGAGAATCTGTCAACCACGACCAGGATGATGGTGTTTCCCCTGGATGGGGTCAGCCCCATGATGAAATTCAGAAAGATGTGAGATCATGGCCAGTGGAGGACTGGGAGAGGGTGAAGGAGGCAGGCGGGACACTCCCTGGAGTCCTTGTTGATGGTGCAAATCTGGTACTAGGCTACAAAGTCCTTGACGTCGCTGTCCATGCCCAGCCACCAGACACACTGCTTCAAAATATCTGTGGTCCCTGCTGTGACAGGGTGGGCCGCTGTGTGCAACTCGTGTGGCCACTTCATGGCTTGACCCTGAACCCTGGAGAGAATGAAGTTGTACCCCTTTGGGCCATTGCGCTGGTTGGGTTCCCTCCTGAGGGCCCTGGAAATGATGTAGTCCAGCTCCCAGGTCAGGGCCCCTAGGACCTGTGTGGGTGCGATAATGGGGTCAGGAACAGAATTGGCCTTTATGGGGGTCCCAATGCTGGGACAGAGAGTCTGGCTTGAGGTTGCTTGAAATTGGTCAAGAGGAGATTGTGAAATCGAAGCACATGAAGAAGATGGCCCAGCAGGCTTGCTGGGCATTCAGGCACTTTGCTCCCTGGATGTATACCACGTTCTTGTGTTCCTCTAGAGGCTTAATTTTTGGCCATTCTTAATGGGCAAAATATGCAAAATAGCTCAAGCTTATCCAGATTTGATTGAGAGTGCCTGTGAGCAGCAAATTTCAAGTCATGCCACAGATTCTCAATGGGATTTAGGTCTGGAGTTTGATTGGGTCATTCTAACACATGAATATTCTTTAATCTAAACCACTTCATAGGTCTTGCTGTATGTTTAGGGTCATTGTCCTGCTGGAAGGTGAACCTCTGTCTCAAGTCTTTTGTGGCCTCTAACAGGTTTTCCTCCGGGACTACCCTGTATTTAGCTCCATCCTTTCTTCCATCAACTCTGACCAGCTTTTCTGTCCCTGCAGAACAATACCACCTGAAAAACATGATGCTGCCACCACCCTGTTTCACAATAGTTGATGATGCGGTGCAGTGTTAGTTTTCTGCCACACATAGCATTTTGCATTTAGCACTTTGGTCTCATCTGACAACCTTTGGTCTCATCTGACCACCTGAGCACCTTCTTCCTTCTTTTTCACACTTTTACTGTGTCACTTACATGGCTTCTGGCACACTGTAAGTGGGATTTATAATGGCTTGCTTTCTTCTTGCCACCCGTCCATAATAGCCAGATGTGCAGTATATGGCTAATAGTTGTACTGTGGACAAATTCTCCCACCAGCACTATGGATCTCTGTGGTTCCTTCAGAGTGACTGTGGTCCTCTGGGCTGCTTTTCTAATTAGTGCTTTCCTTTCCTAGGTTGTCAGTTTAGGTGGACAGCCATGCCTTGGTAGATTTGAAGCTGTGCCATACTCCTTCCAATTTTGAATAATACATTTAACAATGCTCCTTGAGATGTTCAGAGCTTGGGGTATTTTTTTATAACTTAACCCTGCTTTACATTTCCTCATAACTTTATCCCTAACCTCTCTGGTGTGTTCCTTGGGTTTCATGATTCTGTTTTATCACTAATGTTCTCCAACAAACCTCTGAGGCTTTCATAGAACAGCTGGAGGTATACTGAGAAAAATTACACACAAGTGGATTCTATAGGCAATTTGTCACACTGGATTTTATATAGGGGTAATAGAGTGCAGGAGGGTTCAATTCAATTCAAATGTACGCCACACTTTTCAGATTGTTATTAATTTTTTTTTCTTTTGTAAAAGTGTCTCATTTTATTTTCACTTCACACAAAGTTGCTACATTGTGTTGGTCTATAACGTAAAATCCCAATGAAATAAATTTAGGTTTGTGAGTGTATCATGAAAAATGGGAAAACTTTTTTGGGGTACGAATATTTTTGCAAGGCACTGTAGCAAAGATGTATGGGATACTGTAGTGTACCCGTATTGACTAAATGGCCAAAATACTGTACACATATAGTACATCCAGCAGATGCAGCCTGTGTATTGCAGTGCGGTACTTAACCCAGCCAAACAGCTCATGCCTGTACCACAGGGCTCCTTCTAATTCACACTTGCTGTTTTTGCTGCTCCCTTGCCAACTTATCTGTCTTGATGATGGTTCATCTAGCTACATGATGTTTCCTCTGGCTGCATGCTGATCATCCTGCTGCATGCTGACACCCTCAGTTCTGCTCACTGATTCAGCCTGAATTGCTGATTGCGCTGCTGCATGCATTACACTTCATCAATAATGCCATAGGTATCTACTCATTAGTCTTTGTGTTTAATTAAACTTTCTGCACCAGAATTTGTGCTGTTACATCTGTCATTACAACTGTATTTTAGTTAATGTGTTTGACAACATAATATATGGCTTAAGTAGGTTAATACCCTTAATAACAAGGAAAATGACCTCATCAAACCACAGATAGATATGCAGTCCGATGTATTGTGGTACATACCTGTATATTTATTGTCATTAGCAACTAGAAATTATTCCAGAACCTAACAAAAATTTAACATGGGAACACCTCTGGTCTGCTGTGCCAGGAAGCCCTGATGGACATTACAAGCAATTGACCCTTCCTGGTCCTTGTGGGTGCCTGATTCATCTTGGTCATTATAGGTACCTACCCTACCAGGTCATTATAGGTGCAAGACTAATGGTGATACTGATCGGCATTCCACAATGCAACTCAAGCATTTCTTAGCATAGTCAGGATATGAATATATGTGATCCATTTTAGCCATACTTGCAACGATCAGGATGATTCTGGTGCCTATATCAACTGCCAGGCACCAGATGTCTATATGTATGTGCATATTCTGTGTTGCCCAAGGCTCCTGACTCTCAGTACTCTCAGTCACATGCAATTTAGCTGGGGGGGAACTGAGAAATCTATTAGGCCATGGCACCAATATGGCAACCTTCTTGAAAACCACAATCTTGAATTCAGTTTCAGAGTAGATCTAGAGAATGTGGTGGCTACTTGATTGAACCCAAACAACCAATCCACTTTTGGGGAAGCACACATCAAGATAGTCTCCATATGTGTCAGTGTGTTCATAATGAGTCAGGGCACAATCTTGTTGGAAGAAATTAGGAAATGTTACATCCTCTGATAACAATGAAGGAAACAATTTGTCACCTTATGTAACAGTCTACTTAATGTTCACAACACCATACCATGACTTTAAGTGAGGCCACCATGTTAGATGGATCAGTCTAGAGAGGGTTGTGTCTGACCAGTATCTGTGATTCTGTTTGTTGACCTCACCATTCACAAAGAAATTTACTTCATGGTTGAGTAGCACCTGATAGAGAAAGGAGGGTTGTGAAGTTGTTGTGTCACCCATTCTGCAAATTCTAGTTGATGATCTAGGCCGTACTTGGTCAGGTGTTGGGGAATCTGAATTTTGTAAGGGTAACATTTATGGGTAGAATTCACTGAAATAAAGCAAGTCTAACACCATATTTTGGAGAGAGATAATTAGTGCTATGATGGGGGCTGTTGCTGAATGATTCCAGAGCAATGGTTGTTGTTGGTATTTCCATAGCACTTTCTGGTTGTCCATCTTTCTGTCATGCTATGGTGCTGTAGGGTGGTGATGGAGATAAGGACCCACATGCAGACAGATTCAGGAATAAGGGTAGGCTTTATTTAAACATAAATAAGGCAACCAAGACCAAACAAAGACAAA
Source organism: Loricariichthys derbyi (assembly GCA_033118015.1). Lineage (NCBI taxonomy): Eukaryota > Metazoa > Chordata > Actinopteri > Siluriformes > Loricariidae > Loricariichthys > Loricariichthys derbyi. Next base: position 14,176 of record JAVSBU010046745.1, read on the forward strand.
GTAACAAATAAAGCCCGAAAT
>JAVSBU010046953.1:0-13447 GCA_033118015.1 Loricariichthys derbyi
TGTGTATACATATATACATACATGCATACATACATGTGTGTGTGTAATGTATTTGGTTTGTGTGTGTGTGTGTGTGTGTGTGTGTGTGTGTGTGTGTGTGTGTGTGTGTGTGTGAGTATGAGCTGTCATGCACCACTGCAAGTTGTTTACTTCATTTGCTCAGGCCTGCTGCTCTACTTTATTAATAATCTATTCTATAATGTAACTAATCAGCTTATAAAACACAACTCTAATGTATTTATAATCAATAAAGCATAATCAGTTATAATACCGTGATATATCCTCTAATAATAACAATAATACTGTACTGTAACACTACTGAATGTTCTGGATATCCAGTGCCCCATAACTTTAATAATCAAACATATTTTATCATCTATTTTTATTCACACACTAACGGTACATGGTAAAAATCTATGGTAAAACAACTTTTTGGTATTAAAAATAATAATGTTAAAAACATTTATACTGTATAATTATTTGTAATTCATTTATATTCATATGTATTTTAAATATCACAATCATAAACACAATAAAAAGAAGAATATTGTTAAAGTTTTTAAAATAAAAGTAGTCCTAGTTAAAAGCAGTGGCGCCAGTAAAAGTTTCACTTTTACTCTCACTCAGTATTTAAAATGACAATAATAGGACTGTTAAAACGAGAATAGAACTAAAAGCTATTTTTAAAATAGAAAATTAAATCCAACAACAGTTAAAAGTCAAATCATTACAGTAACAAACAGTAATGTTAGCAAATGCGAGACATTTAGACAAATACTAAAATAAATTTTAACAATACAGTTAAACAGTGATTGAAGGCAGCAATAGAATTCACATTTAAATAATTATATTCATTATTATTAGTAATTATATAAAAATTAAACATTTGAAATTAGCTGTAATTGAAAGCAGCGTTAAGAAATTCTTAAAAGAAAATATGAAGAAAACTTAAATAAAACATGGTAATAACAATCATAGTAAACCTTGTTACCTAATAACGTTAAAATAAATATAAATGTAAAACAACAATATATTTTTAAAATTAGAATTAACTTTAAAGTGTAATACCAAAAATTATAATAATACATAATGGAATACCTAAAATAATCAAAAATACATAAAAATATTTAAATAACCAACATAAAATGTGTGTAAAAACAGCATTAATATTAATATTTTTTAAAAATAATAACAGTATTTAAGTGGATAATATATGTGTATATAATAAAAAAAAACATTGGAGTAATATATTTAAAATATTGTTTTCCCATCTGTATTGTATTGAAAATGGAAATAATTTTTACTAATGATTTTACAATTTTTTTGTCTATTTGTAATAAAACCTCACCAAATAAAGAGAAGCTGGATTGTGAGGTGAGAATTTGGCTGTGTTTAATATGATTTGCTTGTGTAACGTTGCTAAGGCTTCGTGTTGTAACTCTGAGTTGTTTTGTTGCTGTAGTTGATGCTGATTGGCTCGGCTGCTTGTTGTGGGTTGCAGAGTAAATAATTTGGAATAATTATGGCTCTGTACAGTAATAACAGGATTTCTCTCTAGCTGTGTAATGGATCTGATGTGATGCTGTGGGCTTCTTGGGACGGGGATGAGTTGTTTACTCTGCTCCAGAGGTTTCGCTCAGATTCTCGCGTCCTATTTTACATTTCGACGTTTAAAATCTGTAGCTAACAGCTGTTTTGCTTTTATGACCAACGAAGAGCAAAACTGCAGGTTTCCTGTTCTACTGTGTGCAGGGATATGAAAGCACGGCTTCATGACGCGAATAATAATCGAGACGTGATGTAGGTCGAGGTCTGACGGTACAAACGTACCCGAGATGTTGTTTTATTAATCTGATGCTGGGAATGTGGAACAGATCGACTCGCCGGGACGCTACGCTCCGTTGTTACGGTCGTTTGCTTTTCCTGTGCGTTAGGAATCGAGAGGAGAGCGAGTGAAATTGTGAAACAGTTCTGCCATGGCAATGGCAAAGGTGTCGCTGAGGAATGCACACACACACACACACACACACACACACACACACACCAGTAGCTGTTAACCGTTAGCACACACACCCTCCCCCTGGACTGTTGTGTCATGTCATGTTTTATCCCCAATCATCTTAAAGCTTAAATAAAATCAATTTTACCACCATATATAAAGGTTTCCTTTATAGGGGATTACAAAAACATAGCAGGACCATTTGTAAGGGTGCCAAAACTTTTGCACATGCCAGAATTTATCTTATTTAGCTTATTTCCATTGTTTCCTATGGGGTACTTCCTATCTGGTTCCTGTGTGTTTAATGGCACATGGGTCTTTCTGATTGGTTCTCCTGCCTGCTTGCTGTTATGGGTTGGACGGGACATACAGAGCCTGTATTTGGTAATCATTATTAGTAGTTAAAGCCTTTTTACAAATGTTATTTAGGGCTTTCAAATTATGCCGACTCCAGGCACGTTTTCCACCTACTCCACCAATCTGTGTCGTCTACTTTTTAATCTAAGTAGTGTAATTCATATATTTCCCACTAGGTGTCAGTCATAACTTATGATAAAGTGCCTGCTACTTTGGCATGGCCCCCTGCTACTCCAAAACAATTTAAAAGCCCTGTTAATAAAATGTTGCTTAAACTTCAGATTGTGTTTTAAGTCACACCTCCTTGAGGGAAACTCATTAATCGAATGAATCGTGTCATAAATAAACAAGCAGCTAAACAAACATTTAGGCGACTTACTGATAGGATGCCAATGGAGGGTGTAGGTAGAGGTAAGAAGCTGTTTGTTATAGCATATATGCTAACCATTGATTAACCAGCTGCTGATTGGTGTTTGCTTGCATGCAAGTGGTCGAAAGACAGAGGAATTGGACTGTACCACATTGGGATAAAGGGGGGAGGAAAGAAATTATTCCAGTTTGTTGCTGTAATTTGTGGAGTATTTTAATTCCTCATCGCACAATACGAACCACTAACTCGCTGTAACTGTCCCAAATCATGATAACGAGTCCGGGTGTGTAGCGGCACAGTGAAAGTGGAGGGAGTTCCAAATTCCATCTTGCCTCCTACCCTCTTTACGTTGGCACTGTTAGTAATCAAACCCTTACCCAGGTACAGACTGGGAACTGTGGTGCCCTAAGCAGTGAAGTTACTGGATTAGGTTCAAATCCCACCTCTGCTACTGTTGGGTCCTCGAGCAAATTTGTTAGCCCACATTTTCTTGTATTGTAAGATTCTATTGGTTTTAAGTGGCTCTTGATAAGGGCATAAGAGGTAGTAGAAGTGAGGAACACCACACATGAACACAATCGACAATAAACCAGTAGATAAACAGCTTTAGACTGGACATGGCACAGATAACGTGATCGTTTTTGTAGTGCCGTTTGGACCTTTGCTCTATAGGTGGCTTTCCGAAATAGATCGAATCGAACCTGCTTACTGACTGTACCAGTCATATATAATCAGATCAGGATGCGTTATATAAAATACAATAAAATGTGAAGCCCCGCCCCTTCAAGACACCGTACCAACACCAACGTACGACAGGTCACAAACTTTTGCCCCTGAAACGTATTTGGATTAGAATTCTCACTGAGGTGAATCTGAATAACTGAATGTCATCATGCTAACCCTGTTCACTCGTCACTTCATTCTCCATTAGCACTATTAACCTTTTAATATTAATAATATTAAAATAATTAGTAAAATTAATTAATAATAATAACAATAATACATATTCTATAGAACCTTCTTAAACATAGTTTAAGTTCTTTACAGAAAATAAATAATAAATAAAAATAAATCCAAAGTTGAGAGGAACAGGATTTTAAACAAACGAAAAGAGAAATATTTTAAAACACTTTCACCCATCGAAGAAGGAAAAAGTGTGGCTGAATAAAAACCAAAAAAACATTTAAATCTAACAGCTCTAATTTAAGAGCTGCAAACGTTGTCAAAACATCATCGTTAAACAAACTATTGATCAAATTTAAGTGCACTCTCGCCTATGAATATGTTGGATATTTCAAAATAGAAGAAATATGTAGAATAAAAGTCCTCTTATTCTAAAGCGCTAATTGTACTGCGTTTGAAGCATTCATTTCAGAGAGCGTCTTATCTCGGGTATGTTTAAAATTTGAAAACAAAATTTTTTCCCTCGTCTACTGATTTAAAAAAAACAACTTTTAAATACAGGTGTGTGCTGTTTTAACATCCGCGTTACGTTTGAACTAAATGGACCAAACGTTTCCGTAGTCACGTCATGTTTTATTTCAAACAGTGATATTAATTAAAACATAATATGAAAATTTTAATACAGTACTAAAGTTTTATCTTCATATATTTTTATCTTTATAAATCTTGAAACAGTGAAAAAAAACATGGAACGGTGTCGTGATGTTTTCTGCTTTCCAAGACTGAAATTCTCTTTTCTGTCAGCAGGTGTCGTAAGGGTTCACTGGTACTAGTTTTCTGTCATTCAGACATGAATTTATATATATATTAAAGATTTTTATTTGCTATTAGAATTTGGACTTAAAAGTTTAAAAGTAGATTCTAGCTTACATGCTAATATAAAACTGACAAATATAAAACATTTTATTGAAGATGTAGTGCATTTAAAGTCATATTAAATTTTGTTGAGTAGCAAGACTTTTGTGCAAGACCATAAATTTAAACCCATTTTATCTTTCATTTACTGCTTCATTTCATAATAAAAGCCTGACCTGTTTTGAAGCGTGATTATAAAACACACTTATTGTGATCTTGCCTTGTTCAGAAGTTTCTAGATGATTCTCTTGCGCTTGTGGGAGGTCTAATAATTTAATTTCCTTATGGTTGCTTCATTGCTGTTTGCAGAAGTGATTTGTTTAGGAAATCAAATATTATTTGAGTGGAAACACCCAAACTTTTGCATAAAACTGCATTTGGTTTTAAAATGAAACAAAGCTGCTGTAACAATACCAGGAAACGAGCCAGCTGATTTATTTAGTGATTTAACCCTCCGAGGTCTGGAGCTGTTTGGGACATGTTTGTGTGCTGGATCCAAACTGTATAAATGAATAAAAAAATGTTTTTCTCAATTAAAAACCACAGAAACACAGAGCAAAGCTTTTTTGAGAGTTAAAGAAACATTTACAAAAATTAACAGAGAGTTAAATTAAGGATTGAGTTGATGCATATGTAATACTTTGTTAATTATTGATGCTGATCTGTCCTGAGTCCTCCCAGTTCTGTGTGCATTAAATTTGTATGATTCACGATTTGATTTTCTTACCATTTTCTTTCTTTTTGAAGTTTAAACTACACTAAAGTGCACGTGTTTTTCAAAATCGCAGGTTTTTAAACCTAAACGAACATCTATGTCGATTTATTTACTACAAACAGGAGGTTAAAATCGTAAATAAAATACTCTGTTGTAGTTTCATATGTTAAATAACTGAGCAAAAACATTAGTTTTAAATTTCTGAAGAATAGCAATTCAAAATGACCTGTATTTTTCTTGTATTTAAATTTAAACAAAACAGAGTCTTTAGTCCTTTGCAATCCAAAAAATTATGAAAAAAAGAAATTTGAATGATGCTACAGCAAAAAAAAAGTGCAATTGTGACAGTTCCACCAAATTAAAATAACTAAATGCTGTTAATGCTTCATTTGAAAAGTGAACAAACAAGCTTAAATCCATCTTTCCCATAAATAGTTTCCGATTTCAGATACAATTGCGACCTCTGGTGTTCAGAACATGCAGTTGCGTCCGTTGGCGTAAAAAACAAAAGAGAAAAAAACTCAAAAGAAAACAGAAAGTAAATCCCAAAACAATCAAACTGTGACTTTTGATCTGTTGTGCTGAATTGAAAGCAGTAATAAGGAGCCAAAAGTTTGTGCACCCCTGCTCAAAGTTATTTCTGCACATTTTAAATTTATGAGACCACCAGTGGTTTATGTTTTGGATTTGTGCACATGCCAGACGTTATATTTAAATTTGGTCTAATTCTTTTATCTGCCTTAAAAAGTTCTACTGTGTGTGCAACGGTGCTGTCCAAATGTACCTCTTTCTAGTAAATAGTTTGGATAGTGAATATTCAGATAATGAGATCCCAACATCCATTATTATCTGTGGGGGGAATCCCTACCTGGTTCCTGTATATTCAAAACTCTGCATTTTTCTGATGTTATTAATCCCTTGCAGTGGGGCAGAGATGTTCTGATTGGTCCGTCTGCTTGTCTGATAACTGTGGACTGATAACTGGACCTCCTCGCCTCTCTTAACGAGTGGGGTGTCCTTCATCATGTGCACCACGGTGCGTCAACAAGCACCTCATAATTAATCACGGAATAAAATGAAAGTGGAGGTTGTAGGTAGGGGTAAGAAGCCATTCAGAACGCCTTCTACTCCCACCGCTTCCCTTTGTGCCGTTCCTCATAGTCCAGGCGTGTTAAATATATTTCCATAGTTACTTGATACTCAGTGTGGCTTTATTAATATCAGCTGTAATTCAGCAAACCTGATTGTTATTATTTATTCAGGCAGGACGGTACGAGAATGACGTGAATTAACGTGATCCATAATTACATGAATATTAAAAAAGCAGCAGCAGCTTCCCCCAGTAAGGGCGGGAGAATGAAGCGTTTGGTATTCATAGTGCACAATTTGCGCTTCGCCATAATGCCAGGCACGTCCCGACGATTTAACGTCATTTAAAATATTTTCAGGAGCAAATATGCCATTAAAAAACAGGATGAGCCCAAAAGCCACAGACGCCATGTTACAAAACACGTCTCTGATTTCTGCTCTGGCTTTGTGGCATATGCAGCACGGCCTCGTTCCTGCCAGACTCTCCTGTGATGAAATGGCAGGAGTGTGTGTGTGTGTGTGTGTGTGTGTGTGTGTGTGTGTGTGTGTGTGTGTGTGTGTTGCGCTGTCTGACATGTGTGGGTTTTCCCACCCTCTGTGATTATATAACATACACCAGCTCTGACCAGAAAGCTCATCTAAAGCAGATTTCAGAGCCGGAGGGGACAAAACATGATTTTCTTACTGATTATAAAGAATGAACGTACGATCTGTTTACACTCCCTCCATCGCTCGCTCGTTTAGTAACTGGTGCAGACTGGGTAGAGATCGATGTTTACTGGTTTGAATGAGCAGGTGCTTAGGGTTTCGCTTTGCAATTTGAATGTTTTCTAATAAGCAAATGAACTTGTGTTTGCAGGGAAATGTTAATGATTTACTTTATATATTCATAAACCTGTCATTGAACTATTTTTTAACAGAGTGTCCCTGGATTACTTTTAAAAGTTCTACTAAAGTTTTTTCTATAATAAGAAAAAATTACTCAGTTCCCTTATCAGACTTTACATCTATAAATTCAGTTCCTCCTGTTTTATGACATCATTATATCACAGAGGCAATATATTCTAATAAAACACCAGCTGAGAGAATGCAATTATTAAATAATTAATTAATCAGTGAATTAATTATAATAATCTAACATATAACTACACTGATAAAATAGTGTTAAGCTATAGATTTAATATTTTAACAAAAGTATATTTTTAATAAGTTATAATTTTAAATAAAGCAATACTATTTTTAAGAAGAATTTGTATGCTTTTTTATTTTTAATAGAATAAATTTAATAATTTATGTTTTAACAAAAGAATATTTTAACTTATATTTTTAAATAAATCAGTATTATTTTTAAGAAGAATTTTATTGCTTTTTATTTTTAATAGAATAAATTTAATAATTTTTTAACAAAAGAATATTTTTAACTTATTATATTTTTAAATAAAAAATTACTTTTAAGAAGAATTTTAATGCTTTTTATTTTTTAATAGAATAAATGTAATAATTTTAATAAAAGTATATTTTTAACATTATATTTTTAAATAAAGAAGTATTTTTAAGAAGAATTTTAATGCTTTTTATTTTTAATTTTTAATAGAATAAATTTAATAATTCATTTTTAATAAAAACTTTTTATTTAAAAAAAAGAAGTATTATTTTTAAGAAGAATTTGTTTTTTATTCTTTAATAGAATATATTTAATAATTATTTTTAACAAAATAAGTTATATTTAAAAATACTATTTTAAGAATTTATGCTTTTTTAATATAAAACATTTAATAATTAATTTTTTAATAAATGAATATCTAAGTTATATTTGAAAAAAAGTACTATTTTTAAGAAGTTTTATGCTTTTTTTATTCTTTAATAGGATAAATTTAATAATTAACTTTTTAACAAACGAATATTTTCAACTTATTATATTTTTAAATAAAGACGTACTATTTTAAAGAAGAATTTGTATGCTTTTTATTTTTAAAATGTTTTCTTATACTTTTTTAAATAATTGAATATTAAATTGATATTTTAGGACCACCTATTTTGTATCTAGATGAAAGTTATTGCTGTCTAAAAAAAACCATCAAGCACAAGTTTTTCCTTGCCGCTGTTGCCGTAGACCTGCTTTATTTGTGTTTGGTTTTATGAATTATATGATAAGCTAAAAATCCAAAGCTGCATTACGACGATGCTCTGTTGTAAAAAGCACTATAGATATAAATCTGACTTGGCTTGGATGAAGTTTCCAGCTGAATCCTGAAGGTTCGAAGGTTCAGAGAGGCTCAGCAGAGTCGTGTGGACTAATGAATCATGACTTGGGTTCCATTTTTACGATTTAAGTTGAGTTGTGAGGATCCAGACAGGTGTCTTCAAAGATCTGCTGAGAAATCCAACCCATGAATCTCTACTAACATTAAGCATGGAGGTGGAGGTGTAATGATGTTGGGAGGCTTTTCAGCTGCTGCTGAGCTGCTTCACTGTGAAAATGCTTTCTGAAGAATCACATTGTTCTCAAACAAGGCAGTTTAAGAGGTCCCGTCCAGCCCATGTTTTCTTCTGGTCAGAGTCCAGATTTGAGTCTTATAGATAATATTTGGTCTCAAAATATGAAACAAAGAACGTGGGAGACGTTCTTCAGCTGCTCGTTAAATGTTTGAAGTCGTTACTGTTGAGTGGAACGACGTTGACTCTTCGTTCTATAGAAACTCCCTAAGAATTCTAATAAAACTATATGAAGTACTTTTATATTTACATTTATAGTATTTAGCAGACGCCCTTATCCAGAGCGACTTACAATGTATTCAGTTTGACAATCTAAGTAATTGTGGGTTAAAGATCTTGCTCAAGGACCCAACAGTGGCAGCTTGGCAGAGGTGGGATTTGAACCCTGGACCTTCTGGTCCATAGTCCTGTGCCTTAAACATTAATCCACCCTGAGTTATTATGGAAGCAGTTGAGGTTTTCTAAAGCTATTTGTTACACGTCTTCTTCTGTTTTAGGTGAGCAGGTAATCAAAAGGGAAGGCAGAACATTAACATGAAGTCTCTGAACATCTACGATGGGAGCCTGAAGGTAACAGGGCAGCTGCCATGGTAACAGCACGGCTCTTATTTACAGGTATTTATAAGCAGCTTCATTTCTTTCTTATTGTCCTTATTTATTGCTCGGCTGTTATCGGTTAGAACCAAAACCATATGATCTAGGGTTAGATTTACACTTTATTAACCCCAAAATACAGAAACCTGCAATTTAGATTGAATAAAATCAAATAGTGGTTCAGGAACTGGACTATGGATCAGAAGGTCCAGGGTTCAAATCCCAAAACTGCCGAGCTACAACTGTCGGGTCCTTGAGTAAGACCCGTAACCCAACATCTCTTGGATTGTAAGATTGAATCAATTATAAGTCGCTTATAAGGGCGTCTGCTAAATGCCATAAATATAAGTCAGTTCAGGGCTTTAAAATCCATTAATGCTGTTTTATATTGCACTCAGACTGGTAAACTAATTAATCAGGCTGATTAACGTCATTTAGAGATAACACTCATATTCAAATGTAAAGGAGAAAATGCAGAGAGACCAGGACTTTCAAATTATGCCGGTGCCGCCTACTCCACCACTCTGCGCTGTCTACTTTTTAATTTAAGTAGCGTAATTCATATATTTTCCACTAGGTGTCAGTCATAACTTAAGATAAGGTGAATGTTACTTTGGGATTCCCCTGCTACAACAAAACAATTTGAAATCCCTGGAGACTCAGAGAAACCAATCGTTAGCCAGTGCACTGATGCCAAAAACTGAGATAAGGCGGTTATTTTTGCACCAGTTTACTGTGTTGCTGCAGCATCTCAACAGTTTGGCATCAGTGAATCATCTCATAAACAACTGCGAGATGATTCATTAATACCAAAACCACAGCACGTTACAGCAATCCGGCCTCGTGTTAGAAAAAAAGCGGGAAGGACTTTTTAAAAATCGGCTGAAATCCAGAAATGTATTACATTTGGAAATCTTAAAGCTGATAAAAAAACAACGCGAAGTAAAGCAGCGGTCCTGAGTACGTGCTCAGTAGCGGGGGGATTTTATTAACGTAAATCGCTACAAAAATAAATCTGTAGTTATTAATCAAATATCCTGCAGTCAGGTAAGAGTATCAATAACCAATAATGATATCCGTCCCTAACTCTACTCACTCTATTAAGACTTAACAGTAATCGAAATGATTCATTACCTACAGTCTCCTGTTGTCGCCCCCTGCTGGGCTGTTTATTAATGACCGCTGCTTTATGGAATAATATTTACGTTTAACAGATTAAACCAGACCTCTGTGTAATTTCCAGCAGGTGTGTGTGGGAGTGTGTACGTGCTGTAAATATGTACACTGTGGTTCCTAATAAACTCTTTGCTTTGTGCAGTGCAGACCTGCTCATGCTGGAGGGATCAGAGTTAAACACACAGCAGGTAAGGCCTCCTGACTGCAGCATGAATGTGGTGGAGATGCAGGAATGGCAGTGGGTTGCTGTTTTTATTAATAAGCAAGCAAACGCCCTAGGACGTTGAGATGTTTTCTAACTGAAAGCGTGGACGCCTTGCGCCCCCTGCTGTTAAAACCGGGGTAGTGCATGCAATTATGATAGAGCAGTGTGGTTCCTGAAGCAGCATGAGGTGGTACTCCAGATGATCTTCACTGCCTGGCCAAAAAAAAGGTCTGTTGGGGCTAATACCTGATTATACTGAACCATCCATTCCATCAATGGATTTTTCTTATGTTAACAAGATGATCCAATGCCAGGATTCATGGGCTTGAATTGTGAGATATGTTTGCTCCTTTTAGCCTGGATTTTGGCTTCTGCCTGGTTCAAGTAATCCAGGATAGGTTTGTTCTCACTAGCACGGCCTATTCTTGATTACTTGTGTCAGGAGGAAGCCGCGAGCAGCAGGACGCAAAGCTCAGACCGGACGGGACGAGAGATTTATTTGTTGGCGCCGTAAAGCTTCTGATTAGTTCATGTTTCTACATTGATGGATCAGAACATTCAGAGCGAATAACATTCTTATGAAGTTCCTAGTGTTAAGAACCTTTGCATGCTTTTCTTAAAGGTTTTGTCCCAGGAGTCCAAATCTTGTTCAGGTATAAATGTTTTGTTGTGCATTGTGTGCTTTCTCTACACCTTTACCCAGTTTCAGTTCTCCTCCTCTTTGTCCCTTTGCTTCTTCTCCTGTAGGAAACTCAGACCACGTTCCTCACTGACCTGCAGGATCAGAGCCAGCTCATTCATGAAGGGTTTCATCCTGGACCTCTGCCTCACTGAAACGAAGCCAAAGTTCTCTGTACTACCTTGTTACTGAAGAGCTCTATAAAAACCCTCGTTTGTGGGGTTTTATTACGATATTAACTGTTTGTTGAGTCTTGCTGAGGAGCCGATCGGTGGAATCTTGGTAGAGCTCAGATTTAACGTCTTATTAGTAAACCAGAGATTTAAGTACTGATCCATTAACATCCTCTGTGTACTTTATAATGGTGATGGTGCACTCATTAAGGATAATTAACTACTAATAGGTTGAAGGTTCCACTGCTGGACTCTTAAGCAAGGCTCATATGGATGAGTCCAATAAAATCATCTGCTTAATGAATGAATGAATGTAGTTTGGGTTTATTTAGCGAGACTTAAATATTTTAACGTATTTTCCAGACCTCAGACTTCATTTAATATCAGTATGTTTTATTACAGTTAATAAGAAGTAAAGAAAATCAGAAGTAAACCTAGTTGTTTGTTTAAAGCTTTATAAAATACCTAATAAACAGTGCAATACAGTGTATGATTTCTTGTAAAAAAAAAACAAAAAAACAAAACAAAAAAAAACCTTCATCCTCACTATTAATAGAAATGAATAGAAACGGGGGTTTAAAATTCTGAAAATAGTATAAACATTATAGCTTTGTCATATGTGAAAATAATATTTATTTTTGAAACATATTTCAAAATAATGTCATTTCATTGATTAATAGATTAAAAAACTATAGTTTTCTTAAGTTAAAATAAATTAGGAGTTTTAAATAATGTTACTGCAGAACAAAGCTCTATTGTAACAAATTTTATTAATTGGGCAGCATTAATTGCTATATTCATTACAGACAAGATTGTATGGACACACACGTGCCAATTTAGAGTGACCAATTAACCTTATGCATAATAACGTCTGCCCTCTGCTGTTCAAGTCATGGAATTGCAGAAAGCATTGTTATATCCCTACATATTTAAATGTATTATATAAAGTTAATTAGATTCACGAATGAGAGAGCTGAGAGTCGGTTCCAAACGATTCAGTTATTTGATTCCTTAATGTCCATGAGAAGATGTTTAAAGTGGGCTTGGAGGCTACAAACTGAATGGTCATACAGACCAGGATCCTAATCACACAGCCTCAACCCCAACTGCATGGTGATGGGGTTACTAAGAAACATTAACCTTAGACTAAATACCACTCAGATTCGAACCCGACTCCATGATAATGATCTAGCATGTTGATCCATTTCCAGAGTTTATTCCCCACCCGTTTCCATTCTTGTCTTTTGGAAAGTCAACAAAACGTGTAATTGAACCAACTTTCCTTAAACTTTGTCCAATACTTATTTTTATTCCCCTCTAAGCTACAGTGATGTTCAAACAGCAGCTTTCCAAACTTTTCAGATCTTCAGGCTGGGCCCCTGAAGCATTCAGTAGTCTTGCTTGTACCTGCCAGGAGCTCGGTTCTAACATTTGGCAGCAGGAGAGCCTGGAATGGGGAGCTTAGCTTCCTCCGCTGCTGCTAACCGATGTTGTGACTGGGCATGATTTTCACCGTTCCCTCTTAAACCCTGCCAAATATTTTCTTAGGAGTGCAGAATTAATTAACAATAGGATGCTGTTTTTTTCACCCTCAGGACTCGAACCTCTAGTAAAGTGAGACCAGTTTTGGCACCTAAACAGCAGAAGCTTTCAGATCGTAATGTAATGCAAGTACTGACAGGGGGAATGTGTTTATGGTAGAACTATAATTACAAAGCTATATATGGTTAAAAATAAGATAATAAGCATCAGAGTACTGAAAAATGTTATGTGCTG
>JAVSBU010047157.1:0-14189 GCA_033118015.1 Loricariichthys derbyi
AGGTGGTGACCTTTTTTTGGCCAGGCACAAATTTCTAAAGGGGGCCAGATGAAAAATCTGAACTGTGTTGGAGGGCCGAACTAAAGAAAACTCGTACTTCATTTTGCTCAATATGTATTTTTCTCCCATTGTAAAAAAAAAGTGGTAAATTATATATTTACCAAATTTCTTAAACTTCTTATTATGAAATTTCTCCAAACTTATAGCAAGAGATACGTTATCACAGCAGCTTAGCTCTATAGCCTGATGGCCTAACTTCATTTTTAATAGAAACTCACTCACATGCCTTAAGAGGAGGGGATCTGTACAGGATTTTAAATATTTGAAGGACAATATTACCTTGTATTTAAACTTCTGGTCCAGATTTTTGGTGTTGTTCAAAGTGACGTTCAATCCAACCATCCTCCAGAGCGACTTACAAGTAGGATGAGCAGTAGAATATTAAGAGCCCAACAGTGGCAGCCTGTATAGGCTGGGATTTGAAACCTTAACACTCCAGGACCATGGTATTTAGCTTTATAAATATATATGGTGTTGTGAAAAAGTTTTTGCCCTGCCGTGATTTCTTATTTTTTGCATTTGTTACTCTTAAATGCTTCAAATCATCAAACAAATTTAAATATTAGCAAAGGATAACAAAAGTAAACACAAAATGCAGTTTATAAATGAAGGTTTTATTATTAAGGAAGAAAAAATTCAAACCTACATGGCCCTGTTTGAAAAAGAGTTTGCCACCTAAAACTAATAACTGGTTTGACCACACTTAGCAGCAACAACACGAAACAAGCATTTACGGTAACTTGCAGTGAGTCTTTCACAGCACTGTGGAGGAATTTTGGCCTACTTATCTTTGCAGAATTGTTATAATTCAGCCACATTGAAGGGTTTTCGAGCAAGAACCGCCTTTTTAAGGTCATGCCGCAGCATCTCAATAGGATTTAGGTCAGGACTTTGACTAGGCCACTCCAAAGTCTTCCCTTTGTTTTTCTTCAGCCATTCAGAGGTGAACTTACTGGTGTGTTTTGGATCATTGTCCTGCTGCAGAACCCAAGTTTGTTTCATCTTGAGGTCACGAACAGATGGCTGGACATTGTCCTTCAGGATTTTTTGGTAGACAGTAGGGAACTGAAATAATTGGAATAACGATGGAATAACCTGGTAGATCAGGTTATTCAGATAGTTAGCTGACCTCATTCTTTGGGCACATAACATTGTTGAACCTCTAGACCTGACCTAGAACTGCAGCAGTAACCCAGATCATAGCCCCGCCCACACAGGTGGTGACCTTTTTTGGCCAGGTAGTGTTTAAGCTCAGGCCTGGGCTATGAATTTCTAAAGGGGGCCAGATAAAAAATCTGAACTGTGTTGGAGGGCTGAACAAAAGAATACTCGTACTTAATTTTGCTCAATATGTATTTTCTCCCATTGTAAAAAAAAAAAAAAAAAAAAAAAAAAAAAAAAAAAAAAAAAAAAAAAAAAGTGATAAATTATATATTTTGATAAGCTGCTCTTGGTAATAAGAAGTTTAAGAATATTTCAGAATAAAAGCAACACAGTTGCATTGCATGCACAGCATAAATACTTGTTTACTTATGTTTTTGTAAACAGCTGTGCGCTTTCCTATTTGTCCTGCGCAGTTTATGCAAATAGGTTTTGGCTTCGTGAATATGGGCGGGGCTTTCGCTCCGGGTTATCTATAAAAGAACCGACAGCACGCTGGTGAAATAGAGACGAGCGAGAGGGTTTTTGAGCGCAGCTGGATGGTTAAATGTAGGGGGTTTGCGAGACAGGACGATTGCGAGGGGTGTTTTAAGATTTTAAGAAGCTCCGGTAAGACCAAAGACAAATTCTTATTCCCAAAATGCTGTGCCATGTAACGCGGCCGGACGCGGTGGTGATGGAGGTGGAAGTTGAGGCGAAGGCGAATGGAGAGGACTGTCTGAATAAGGTTAGATACACTCACTCATTGTATCGGCATGTTTTATGGCTATTTATGAACCTAATTGCAGTGTCAACATACTCGTTTATTTAAAAGGCTTTTGGTATGACAGTATTATAGAGAACGACGCGAAAATGCTCCTGTTCTGGGTCTGTTTTCAGCTTTGTTTATCTACAGGTTTAGACAAGTCACTTAAAGTTCTTTAATGGTTCTTTAATTGTTCCTTTTTGTGGTTAAAAGCTGTATGTAGAACCATAAAGAAAAGTAAGCTGTAGTTTTTCGCCTGCTCCACAATTTCCAGCCTTTCCTGTGGCCTAAATGGTTCGTTTAAATCTGTTCTAGACATTTTCCCTGTAACCTCATTGGGGGTCCATTAGGGTTATTTGGAAGTTGAAACATCATAGAACCCTTTTCCCTAAAAAGTGTAAAGGTTCTTTGGTGCCTCCCTATCTCTAATGGGGGTTCCTAATGGGCCTCATGACTGGACCTGTGAGTGTTTGGTCCTGCCTGTAAGCTTTTTCCTTTAAGGGGAATATTTAGCTGGTTAGTGTGAATAAGTTCAAACATTAAGTGATGTAAAGTCTCTTTCCTGCTCCTAAAAGCTCCGCATATCCAAAGCATGAGCTTCCAAACAGGCATTCTGCCTACAGCCTTCCCCTCTTTAGAGTTCCTCTTGGGTTATCTGACTTGAACCCTTTTTCCAAGAGAGATAATGATACTTGCTGCCTCCAAAAATGTGGTTGATTGACATTTTTTGAGCTCTTGGAAAAGATCTAATGTTCCTGGCCATGAAAACCTATTGGACCTCACGGGTTAAATTGATTTCTTAAAAATCTGAACTGGTGTAGCCTTCATACCAGAAGATCCCTTCTTTTTTTGTGTTCCTCTGTTTATTTGGGTGTTTAGGTGAACCCATTTCTTCAAGAGATATGAAGGGTTCTTGGTGGCTTCAATAACTTTGTTGCTTGGTTCTTAATTCATAATGGGTTTGTATGTTGTTGTACTAGGATGAGGCAATGTCTACTTGGGAATATACAAAGCATGTGTGTGTATCAGTGCAAGTTGCTTTGTGTAAGGGTATCTGCTACATGCTGTACATGTAATGTAAACTCTTAAATCAACTTGCTGGACCAAAACCTAGTTAGGTTTTAATTACTGTAATAGTGGTTCACTCCAAAATCGCCAGCTGGTGAAAATGTTTTGTGAAATCCCTGGTCTTGTGGGGTTACTTCCATACATGAGGAGTTTAATTTCGAAGACTTGTGGTCTAAATCTAAATGTCTTGTGATCCAAAACAAGAGTTACACCTCAGTGCTGAGCTGTTTGTTTTAATCCTGTTAAACACGTTGATGCCTTATTGTCTGTGAATCGCAGTGAAGCGAAGCATGGCTGAGGTTACTCTAGTTCATCTGCCTTGTTCCTGCTTCCTGCATGCTTTATTTATGTGTAGCATGTCTGCATAGTTGTCATGCTGTTTTGGGTGACAATAGACCAGTGCACACGGTGCAACCTTATGTTTTGGTTTGTGGACTGATCACTTTATTTGTATTATGAGGTTTTAGTGAATAAAAACCGTATTGAATCAATGTATATGATCTCCATGCCAACCAGTCATTGTTGCTCTAAGAGCTTGTCTGTATATGAAGTTTATATACTGACTAAATGTTTTACAGGTATGTAGAAAGTTGGGCATCATTGAGGTGGATTACTTTGGCCTGCAGTTCTCTGGCAGCAAAGGGGAGAACCTTTGGCTGAACCTGAGAAACCGCATATCGCAACAGATGGACAATGTGACACCCTACAGACTACGATTGAGGGTCAAGTTCTTCGTGGAGCCACATCTTATACTGCAAGAGCAGACAAGGTACTTTTAAATACTTAATATTAAGGTTTTTTTTTAATGGAAGTCTAACGTTAGTCAGAGCTGTGCATTTTTTTACTTGCAGAATTTTATAAAGTCTAATTTGCCTGTGTCTTTTAACTGCAGTCTTCGTAATTTTAGTTACCCAGCACTGCACTGCACGTGTCATTTCCACTCCTATCCTGAAGTTCCTGCAATGCACATTATATCCTCTGATATTTAAACCCCTTGTCTGAAAATTTGGTGCGCTCACTGCTACATAGTTACTACTTTTTATCTTGCATCTCATGAAGCTGTTTGTTGAAGATAAGCTGCGATTATTGCTTCTGAACCTGCTGTAGGGTAATTTGCTGAACAACTGAGAATCTCACCCATGCTGTTTAATATATAAACTGTCATTATAATTGCACCTAGCATCAAACGTTTATATAGCCAGTATTGTCTGTATAAACCAACAATGGCTGTGTTTTAGGCACACATTTGCTTCATGGTTAACAGACAAAGAAAAAAAATCAGCATGTGGCTGACTAAAGGGGATGTACATGCGGTTTCAGTGAGGCAGTTAAACATCCATGCTTTTATGTGCACTCGTTCTAGATCTGGGTCACGTTGTATATGAAATATTCATGTATAACTAGGTTCGTATACAAATTGGAAGCCGTGACATGCAGCTCTATGCAGTGTACCAGCAGTGCGGGCGGTTTCTTTTTTTCGCCGTCCCTTTTCTTTTCTCAGTGCAGGAAGAATGAACTGTAGTAACCCTGCTCGCTCAGGGTAACTCTAGGTCATTGAGGATTGAGCACATAGAAATGTGATCTTGCTGCAGAGCTTTGTGCTGATCCTCCCTCCTCCTGTTGTCAAGTCGTCCACTGTAGGCGTGCTCTAACATTTAAGCACTGTCGGTGCAGTTTGGTTTTAATTTTAAAGATTGGTTTAAAAGGTTATGGTTGTTAGATTTGGCTGGTGTGGAGTAGGTGTTAATTTCCTGTGTGTGTGTGTGTGTGTGTGTGTGTGTGTGTGTGTGTGTGTGTGTGTGTGTGTGTGTGTGTGAAAATCTCACCTGAATAATGAGTCTGACCTGAGGGGTAAAGCAAATATTGAGCTTTGCGTCTTGGGGCAAATTCTTACCAATCAAGTAGTAATAAACCAATGGATTAAAGTACACAAGAATCACTTAAGATTCATACATGCATAACTGCAGGTTGGCAGTTACAAGCCATTTGCTTTGGTTATTCAAAATTTTTATCTATTTACATTTTTAAATGACTTATTTCTTTGCCATATCTGCTTTAAACAATGGGTTCAAATAGCGGAAGATGTGGTTATGGAATTATGAGATGAGTAAAATGGGATTGCCAGCAGTGTAGCCCTGGGTCAGGAGTGTGAGGATGTGACAGTCTGAAGAGCACACAATTGTTCAAAAGTTAATAACATAATTTAAGTACTTTTTCCTTTACTTTCATGTGCTGGCAGTTGCGGATGCTTGCAGTTTAAGCAGTAGCAGATCAGCATTTTATGATCTCCAGAGACACAGGTGATCTGTAATCGCTGTTCTTGTGTGGTAGCATCAACACTTATTCCATGTCATTAAAACACAAACTTAAACATCTTATTCGCTCAATGTGTGCAAACATTCAATTATGATCTTTAGTGCATCACTAATAATGCCCTGAACTATTTCTGCTTTTCTACACTCTCTTTAAACTGCTTAGAAAGGCAGATGTGGTCTTCTAATTAAACCCTGGATAGGACATAATAGCTTCAGCTGGCTCTCCACCCTCAGGGTTGCCAGATATAGTATATATTAAGATTAGAAGAGGCCCTGGGCAAAGGCTTCTAGAAATAAATAACTAGGTACAGTGACTGCAGCATGAGGATGATATGAGAGCTCGGTGTCAGTGGCCTTCAGTAAGATCTAGTACTGCTTGGTGATAGAACCGAATAGAGATAGCAAGTCATTTTCCAGGGAAAACTGTCTTGTTCGTACAACACAGTCAGTGCCAGCTCATCGTTCTAGAACAGCTATCACTGACAGGAAGTCGTGCATATGTACTTGTAGCTGCCTGAATTCAGTCTACTGATTCGGACTCATTTCAGACTTGGAAGGCTGTGAAAGACCTTCATTGTTTATGCCTTCCAATACCGTCCAGGGGTTGTGACTGTGATGAGCATGTGGGCACAGCTGACGTTCGCGTTGTAACCCTCTTTGTGCAGTCACCTTTGCCCTACATCTCTCAGGCATGACATCAAGAGCAAAAAGACCTGAAGATAAAAGGTCGTGCAAATTGCTCACTGCTTTGTCTAATGCAGCTGCCATCCTTGGCTTGTAACAAACTTATTTACAAAATATAAGGATGGACATTTAACTTTTTCTTTTTAAAGGTTTGTATGTAAATTTAAGAAGAGAATGACTGTCTAATAGTTGTTTTTAGATGTTATCTGATTAGGGTCAATTTGAACTTTTGACAAAATGGAGCAAAATACCAATAACCTATATAAACAGTCCTAATACAGCTGTGCACTGTTCCTTTGTCTGTTAATTAGGTTAAAGTTAAACATGTGCTGGCATTTAGCAGGTTTTTTCAAGGAGTGGGCCAGTTCTTCCTTTTCTGTAGCATACTTAGCAGTTCTAGAATGATACTAGGATTGATACTTATCAAGTAACTGCAATTTATATTGCTTCTTAACACAAATTGGTGTTATGAAAATGTACAGCCTAATTTAAAACTTTTTTTTAAAACCTTGCATGGGTTGACTGTGGTTGTTCCTTTGGACTGCTAATAAGGTTGTTTTCCCAACTTCCCTTGTAGCCCGAGTAAGGCCCTTAAACCCTTAACGCTTAGCTTGATTGCTTAATGCTATAAATATCAATGGTAATCCAGGACCAGAACTGGGACCACTGGTCTTGTGTGTCGAGTGTGCTCTGGTACAGGACAGCCTGATCACAGTAAATCCTGGATTATATATCTGGTTGAAGGAGGGCACACAACATATGGTTTAATCAGCTGTCCTGTGAGATATTACCCTACCTTTCCCTTTCTGTTACGCAAGATGCATTAGTTTGTACAAGGATATCAGTGAAGTGTACTGTACCCAAGGCTTGGAGAAGGCTGTGTAATAAATTGGAATCCTAAAATAATAGCCATATAAGATAAATGATGTATGGAAGAAATGAGAACTAGGTGAGGATTTTCTGGAAACCCATTTTATCCATGATGCACTCAACAGCTGCTTCATTCTCAGGTCTCCAAAGAACATTTTTGTTCAGCCTTTTTATTTTTGAAGGATCTCAGAACCTTGAGGCAGCAGTGCTAATCATGACCCTATGATGTCATAATCCAAGAATACAGAATTGGAACTGTCATCTTCCTGTTTGCATAGGGGATCTTGCCAAAAACACTGGGGGGGGGAAGCCAATGGCAAAGACCAATGACCTTTTAGTTATTTGGTCATCCAGGGATAACGAAAATATATTGAAGTATCCTGTGAAATGTGGTGATAGAGATGCAGAAAAGTGACATTGGAAGTTCCTGTTGTGTAGGGCACTGGCTCTTGTGTTCAGCCTGAACACCAACCCTGGAACCTACACCTCTTTGGAAATGGGCTACCATAGGTGAATAGGTTTCCCCATTTGAATGTGGTTCCAAGGTTGCATGGCTGCTCGTTTGGTGTCTAGACGTTGATGTAAAGCAGGAATAAAATAATTGTGTATATCAGAAGCCAAAGATAGACTGATGTCAAAGCTGGGAGTCTTTAGGTGATCAAAACACCCCTCACCCACTTTCCTCACAGCCTGGAGATAAACATGCACCCTGACCGCACCTCACGTTTAGCCTGGGCTTATGTTGGAGTAAGATTGTGGGCTGATTTATCAAGATGCTAAACCCCCTCAAATGATACGCCAGTGTGGTTAGAAAACGAAAGCCTGCTGTTGTAGAGTTAAAACTTGGACTTTCTCCAGCTTCAGCCTGGCTGTCATGTCAGTGTGCTGAATGCAGACAGTACTGATTGTGTGAAAACAAAGAACTAAACCTTACTGTTACTGCTTACTTACAAGGGTGTTCTGGTACAGTCTAATCAATTTATATCCTATCAGAGTGAAGGCTAAATATTAATGTTTGTGATGAACATGAACAGAGGTTTTGGGTGGCTGAATGAAAACATCTCTCTGGTTATTGGTCCATATTAACATGGCAACCTCACAGACTGCAGATTTGTCTGCTGCACACCATGAGAATCTCCTGCTCCAATACATCCCGGGGGATTTGGTGGGATATGGGTCTGGTACTGTTCATTAGTTTTCATCTGCTGGAGTTTGTTATACAGAATCGCCTTTACTTCTACAATCTGACACTGATGTTTATTTATTTTGGGGGTTCATGACTACGTCTACACAGACATTGCATTGACTAAACTTTGAGGATGTTTTTGCTAATATTG
This sequence comes from Loricariichthys derbyi, assembly GCA_033118015.1. Classification (NCBI taxonomy): domain Eukaryota; kingdom Metazoa; phylum Chordata; class Actinopteri; order Siluriformes; family Loricariidae; genus Loricariichthys; species Loricariichthys derbyi. The sequence goes on from JAVSBU010047157.1 coordinate 8,241, forward strand.
CAAAGGTCACCTTGACCCCAGAACCCTTCATGTCTAATCAATTGTTCTTTTTTTTTTTTTTTTTTTTGCTCTGAAGTGCTCTTCACAGCCCTCCTGAATATCATCAGCCAGCCTCTTAAAGCTCACCGGGAGCTGATTTGCTAAAAATAACCTGAAAAAGCAAATCGTGGATCTGCTTATGCCGTTCCATTTGTAGACCAGTTAATGATCGTACACCCCAGTTGATGTGCCCCATTACACACAGTAAACTACCTTTGTGCCAGGGTGTAACTCTTAAGTGTTCCAAGTTTAAGATTCAGATCAGGTGCTTTTATTAAATCGTTAATCCAACCACCATTGACAAATGGCTTGAGGAAAATGTTGAATCCTACACACACTGCTGACCTTTGTCTTTGAGCGCAGATCTTGATGTGTTCGCCTACATGCAAATCAACCCCTGACAGCAACAAGCATGCAAAACCCATCCACACTCATTTTACTCTTAAAGGTCCACCATGGCTGTTGAGCTACGGGCTATTCTGTGTCCACATAGACTGGCAGCCGCTCCCCTTTCAATCCATGTGCTTGACTCATTAAATTTAATTCTTTAATCTGTCCTTATTTGCTTACTCGTTTAAGGTGCCAGGGTTTTATAATGGTGATTCAGAATTTCACAATGTCAGGACAGTGTAACGAAGGGTTGCAGTCACCAATAGTAGATGCAGGGAAAAACAGACCCTCTTCCCTCTGTTGTCTGAAGAGGAATCTAGACTTGAGCTCAGCCCTTCAACAGACTGCCATCCTGTCCAGGCCATGCTTACAACTCCACCCCCAACCCTAACCAGGAACAGTGTGGGGGTGGGGAAACGGTGCAACAAAAATAGCTTATGAACAGCATTTGTCATAATACTGACATGAAGACATTACCTTAGTAATTTTGTCCCCTGTGGCACTTAAACTGCACCTTCAGTTTTAACTCTGGTTTAATAGCCTATGGTACAGCAAAGCTGACGGGCCCTGAAGCTTTGCCTCATTTGGGTGCTCAACGTGCACACACACTCGTGCAATAAGGGTAGAACTGGTTTGGCCTCCTGCGCTGCTGACCTGTAGTAACCTGCATTGCCTAGCTCCCTTAGGACTCGAATACAGGTGAGTCAAACTTGGCTGAAATAAGATTTAATTTGGGAATTCTTCCAAAACTGTCAAAAGAATAGACCAAATATAGAGCAAACTTCTCATACATGATTACTCTGTCCTTGGTTCACTACGTGAATTTAAACATTGAAGATGTTTTGTTCTACACCAGGAAGGAGCTTTTATTGCAGTAATTGGGTAATTACGGTTATGCATGTGTGGCAGCAGTGGATGGGTTTACTATAGTTCGTTGACTGAGAGTAACCCTGGCTGCACAGCATGGGCTGTCCTGTCTGAGTTCTTTTGTTTGCATTTTGGCCTTGCCTCCACCAATTGGCTGACACTCTGCCGTCTCTAGGCAAAAACGTGTCGTGTTTCATGGAAACCTGGTTCCATTTTGACACTTGGTGTGTCTGGAACAGCGGGTGTAATGGAGACGAGGGTACAAATGCTGATAAAACCTAGCTAGCATGTTGATTTATGCTTGATTTCTATTGCTTATCTTGACTCCTTGTGTTGCTCATTATAGCTTTCAGACCTTGGACACCCAAGTCTGTTCTCTTCGCTCCCTCACTCACTTGTATTTCAAAAAGCCACCCAGCCTTGGGATGTGGAAGTGCGCTAGGTGGTCTGTCTGAACCGGATGTTTGGTCAGGCCAAAGCCTTCATCTACAACATCAGTCAGTTGGCTAATAAACTTGGGTTTGTTTAGATTGCCAAGAAATCTAAAACTCAAAGCCCTCCTGCTTCCGCTTCCTTGGAGTGAACGTCGGCCTCGTACGCGTTGGCTGATAATTCCCTGCCGTTCTGTGATCTGATCATGTTGAATGTTTAAATAAGTCATGCAGAAAGGTCAGGCTGTGTCAACAGATAATTCTGATGCTATGCTTTATATGTGCATGAATGATTTGTGTGCTAATGGATCTTCTACAGAAGGAGCTCTTAAACTCGATTGCTTGCTAAATTGTAATCTCAATGTGACATAATGTAATTGGACACAAATTTTTTTGGTGTTTTAATGATGTGCATTAAGTCACTGATACCCAAACTTAGTCTCTGGAAATTGCGTCTGTGACCTTATGCTGACCACCACAAGAGCTGTCCTGTTACCATTAAAATCATTTTTAAATGTTCTTCAGACTCTGAAAATCCTTCACACGCCTTAACCCTTCACTGCTGGTGACCCCATTCACTGAGGTATTAACCTTAAACTCATCCTCTGCTATTAAACCTCTTGTATGCAGTTTTGATGAAGCCACTTATTGTTTAAAGTAAGCAAGAAAATTTGTACATTTATGACATTTTAAAACCCAAAGTGCTGTACAATATTCCTGTTATAAAAGAAAGTAACGAATAGCATCTTTAATGGAGACAGCGTGGCTGAAATGAGAGCAGAAAGGATTTTGGACTGTTCTAAGGGGTCTCGTGCACAAGTTCTCTGCTCGCTTCACCTTTGACCTTGTGTTCTTGCCATTCTCAAAATCTTCATTAAAGTTGCTGTTGAAATGGCGTGCGTATGCTCTGCTATAGCCTGATATTGGTGCCCCTTTGGTTAAGTGGTCTTCCCATTTAAAGTTAGCAGAAGGCTTTAATGATAATTTTAAGTTTCTTCCAGTTAGTCTTGATATTTATCTAACCTGGATTTCATCATTGTGGTACACTCAATGGTAGAGACCTAAAGTCCACTTTAATAATGCGTAGACCTGTAAAGTTGTAACATTTAAGGCCGAAAATTACACCGTATAATACACGTGCTCATAGCGTTTGTTAAAAAGGCATTGTTTATATAATCAGGACCTGGTAGTTGACCAGAACCTGCTGGGTATAAACAATCCTGCTTATCCCTCCATTTTAGAAAAAGAACATGCAGCAAGACAATAGTTTCTGACTGACCCTTCACTGTTAACATGCTAAGTCAGCAGATCCCACCTGCCTGCCCTCCATATGGGTCCTCAGAGATGAACCTATAATGAAGGTGACATTGTGGTTTACACTAGCTTATAGGGAGTTTGTTAATGTGGCTTTATCACACTGTTTGTTACACTTCAATGACACTGATCTGGTCGACCTTTAGATTTTCCGAATAAAGGTTCATGGCAGATGCTGTGGTTGTGAGAACCAATCCAACTTGCACTCATCACACATGAATGATTAACAAATGCCCTTTTGGTAATGACACCGGTTGTGTCAAAACAGGTTTAATCATGTGCTTAAGAGGGTGGATCTGCTTCATATGGTACGCTGCTAAACCAGCACCACTTTTTTTTTTTTTTTTTTTTTTTTTTTTCTCCCCCTCTACCAATATTTCGTGACCCTTTGCTTTTACTCTGAACATACAGCAGCTTTTGTTTCTCTTATTGGGATAACACATTACGAATAAATACAGAGAATTACAATGAAACCACAGTGTGATATTAAAGGAACTTTCAGTCGTTGGATATAAATTACCGTCATATAATTTGGGATCAGCCAAAAAAGTAGACCCTTGATTTTCAGTGAACTTAAATTAATATAAGTAGTTAAGGGGAAATTGCAGTATAATTAAGGCTGTTAAAGATGGTGTCATGAGTGTGATGTGGCATATCGCTAAACCTGGGCTGTGACCTACAGTAACCCCAGCTCCCTACCGGCATATGTGCAGCACCTTTGTTTCTGCTCTAAATTACTGTCAGAGTGAAGTATTGTCTTCAAATCAGTTTAAATCCCAGTAGTTGCTGCTGTTGCAGGTTTGATTGCATCAGTTGTAAGTCGCTCTGGATTGGGGTGTCTTAAATGACAACGCAAATGAATATGGTAATACTAGAGTTCCTAGTAATGCCATTTTAATACCAGTTATGTGACTACTTCATGAAACAATGTCAAGAATGGACAGCTTTGCATTGGGTGTCTCCAGTGCTGCATCAGAGACCTGTTCCTAGCCCTGAGTAATAACGTCCAGGTTCTGTGCCAATTGTGTGAATTATCAGTTAAGAAGCAACCATGTCTAAGCTGGTGTTACAAGTGTGATGAGGCACATGGCTGAACCTGAGCTGTGACCTAGAGTAACCCATTCCTCCCTCCCACCTGCTCTCATTCTCTCCCATCTGTTATAGAATGAGCCAAGAATACACAATTCTGACTTAAACTGCAGTTTAAACTTTGATTTCATGCGTACACTTGTCTATACAAAAACATGTAGAAGTGACGGTAAACGGTGCGAGAGTCGACCTGTGCTGTGACCGACAGTAACCCCTATCTCGTTCCCTCCCTCCTTCGTCCGCCTTTGTTTCTGCTCTCAGGTAGCTCATCACACAGCGTCGCCACGGGGAAGGTAGCGTTTACTCGGGCGCCTTTGTCTCTGTGTAGAACATGTTTATTGTTCCTCGTGTGAACCGCTTGATCTCAACATCTTGTTTTGGTTTTTTGACCAGTCCTTTCTCCTATTCCTTCTCCATTATTCCCTTGTTGTCAAGTCAATATTTATCCAGCCGTGGCTTTTGTTGACGTCTTTGATCTGATATGCACATGCTTAAGAGGGCCATCTACATGTCCAGGAGTTCTAATCACTAGACATGAGATTCCATCACTTGTCTTCTAGTGTATTTTGGAGTTGTAGAATTCTCAGAAGGATTTCTATAGATGCTTTCTTGGGATTCTACACCTTCTGTTATGTACAACATAAACTGATTGGCTGTAGATATAAATATTACCTGTATTCTTTCATGTTCCGAGTCCTTACCCATCAAGTATTGCTGGGATAAGCTCCAGTCTGAATATATCCCTCACCAGCATGAAGCAGTTTTTCCCAAGAATGAATCATGCCAACTTTGTCTAAGTATGAAGGGAAGTTGCAAATATATGTAAAAATATGCTAATGGTACCTGGCGTCTGTGTGAGGAAACAATTATTTCATTGAAAAAGTTTACCCAGGTATTTTTGTACTGTTGCGCTTGTTCATTGCCAAATGTGGTAATAAATTTATTGTCTGAACTATAACCAAACTTTTGTTAAATCATTTCCTTCTTGAGAAACGTACATCATGGTGTCCAATTTTAAAATTTCCCAAATGGCCATAATTTTAAAACTGTAGTCCATATTCAAATATCTTACAGCTGGATATGTTTCAAATGGATTACAAGCCTTATAGCATGTTTTTGTCATGAAAAACAATCAATTATTTGGACACTTTGTGATGACCATTACGTTTCTACCATAATTATAACAAAGTCAATTTTCTCCTAAACGGCTAGAGCAAGTAAATTTTTCTCAAGCATTATTTAGATAGATTAATTACTTTGAAGTACTCAAAATATTAAAAGAAAATAAAAATAAATTCAAACCCCATGTCACACCTTTTTGCCACGAGCATATTTTTACATATTGGTTTGGTTTCTGCACTGAAATTTACTATTGGCCTGAATTCAAGTCAAAGTAGCCATCCAGGAAAATCTCACATCCTGCAGCACAAAGGCAGAATAATGCATATATGGACATCCACAGTATTGGGAATACGGACTATAGTTTCCACGTAACTTGCGCAATCAATTATGTTGAAATGTAATGGATGATTATTTTGGCATGAATTGATTTATTTTGACATGACAATTTTGTATTAAGTATTTCTCTTTTTCAAATTCTTTCTTATTGAAATTAGTGACTTATTAAATTGCTTAAGTTCCGGTTTCCATGAAACCGGTGCAAATAAATTGTGCTAAAAGAACCGATGTTTATGCCCAAATAAAACTTGAATCTGATATGTTTGTGTCATTATGACAAACTGGTTATAATTAGGGAAAATAAGCATATTACTACAATGGAAACCATGTAACCAACAGAATTTAAAGGACGTACTTGATT
>JAVSBU010047361.1:0-14187 GCA_033118015.1 Loricariichthys derbyi
TCTCTCTCTCTCTCTCTCTCTCTCTCTCTCTCTCTCTCTCTCTCTCTCTCTCTCTCTCTCTCTCTCTCTCTGTATCTTTTCCATCTTGTTTATATTTCTATCTCTTCTTTCTCATCTGTTTCCTGCTGCTCATGTTTCTCACTGTTTCTCTCTTGATGTCTTACATGGTCTCTTTCTCCCTCTCTCTGTTTTTTTATTCTGTTTACACCTTCCTTACCTGCTCTTTCCTCTGTAATCGGATGGTAATCAGACTGGAACAGGTTTTGTTTGTTCTGGTTTTGTTTCACTAAAGGGTTTTGTAGCACTCAGAAATGCAGTTGTTAAGGAGAACACACACATTGCCATGTAATGCAGCTCTGAAACACACCTGTGTGTGTGTGTGTGTGTGTGTGTGTGTGTGTGTGTGTGTGTGTGTGTGTGTGTGTGTGTGTGTGTTTAGAAGGTGATGATGGGTGATGGCAGGCTCTCCAAGTATTTCTCTGGCTGTAGTCCACGTTCCAGATTCCTCTCGATGCTTCATCCTGCAGACAGTAACGGATTGTGTGTGAATTACGTAACTGTCTGAGGTTCGAGATTAGCGCGTGTATCAAGTCCAAGTCCCTCACTGAGGTGCTCTTCAAATATGCAGGTCACTGTGGAAAATCAGCTAGGCCACAGAATAAAGAGTGTGGTGAAAAAATAAAGGACTTATTCATCTTTTTCATCTATTGTTTTGGGCTTGAAAGGGGTTGCTGTTGTAGCATTGGGGGAATCTGCTCCTTCCAGCCTCCCCTCCCTCAATGGCCAGTTAGGTGTCTGCAAGAAGTCATCAGACTGGGAATAACCAGTGGAGGCAGAATGGCACAATAGAACATCTCCAGCAACCACAAAGTTTTGGGGAAAGCTTGGATTTTTGGGTGTCCACAAACTTTTGGCAAGGTAAAAATGCTCCTGCATGATTTGTCACATTGACCTGTGATGTAGTCGACATTAAATATATCTTCAAATTGAAATTATTTAGTATTTCAATGCAGGGATGAAGCTGCCAATGCTCTGTGGCTTCAAAAATGTATCTGTCTGTCACTGGTTCCCTTGCTGCTGAACATAATCCCAGTCCCCTGAGGGGTGGTTCGTGCCATGAGTAAAATCTGGTCAGTTTTACCCTGATGGATAAATCAGACGGGAGCGCTGAGGGAGTTTTCTGCACAGCTAATGCAGATGATGATCCACCGTCGTGTGGTTGCAGCCAAATGGAAAGCACTCTGAGTTCTTGGGAAGAAAAAACACCTAAACATCTCCAGCCCTGTTTATCTGCCTGTTTTTGGGATAAACACGGACGCTGCATGCCTAACCTTACCTGTAGGACCGAGCCGACCGGCATGAGTCATGAATCAACCACAAATAAGCCTCTGAAATGAACGGAGGAGCCTCGAAATAGCCAGGCACAAGAAGTGAAGCATCGTCCATAGAAATCCTAATTGCCCCTGTTGGTGTTTGAGGGTGGAACCTGGTGAGTACTTGAGTGGTGGCTTAATGAGACCAGAAGGTCCAGGGTCCAACTCTGATGGTTTCAAGGCCATCTGCTTAATTCCTGCTGAATAGTTGATCTGAGGCTCTTGGCAGTATCTTTTCAAAGTTGGTCCTGTTCTCACATTTGGGCCATGATCAAGGTAATTTGGAGGCACTCCTGGTCTGGACACATGACAAGTGCAGACCCACAATCCAGACACTGTCAGAAGTGAGTACAAGGGCACACAACTGCCAGAACTGGAGTAATGGAGGACCGGTGCTATATGATTCCTGTTTGTGATGACCTAAGCGTCATGCTTTGGCTGAACTGTGGATTATTTTCTTGTAAACCCAAGCTCTCAGGTTGGAGAGTTCAGTTTTAGATCGAGTCACGTTTCTCTCTGACACGGCCAGCCGTCCAAAACGCTTAAGCGGATTTATCAGAAATGATGCCTTATCCTTTAGCGTTGCCATTTTTAGCTCTTCAGAGCTTCGCTACTATGGTAGGAATGCTGCTAATCCTGCGTTTGAGATTGTTCCTTGAATCCTAGCATTTGATCTAGAGTTCATGTTGGAGTTCATTCCAGTAAGTCTAAGATCTAAGAAGAGAAACACATACGTACATCACTCAGGGTTCCTATGTGTTGTGAACCTACCCTGAAGTACAAACTTAAAAATTCTTAAGAGAGGTAGTATACATGATGCTCTAAGAACTATAATTGTTCCCAGTTCCCCGCGGTGCAAACATGCAAGAAAGTGGGTGCTTTCTCCAGTAGTTCTAGAAACTATGAAAAAGTTCCTCCTGTACAATTGCTCCTGTACTTGCACTAAAATGGAAAAAAATAAATAAATGGACCAACAGTGAAGTCCAAGCTTCTGCAAACCAAAAAGCCCTGGAATGAACATTCTGCCTGGGGAATAAGGTGTAGTTCCTTCCAAATTAGTCCTTAGAACTTTCCTTTACAGGGAAGAAATAAATTAAGGTTCCACTAGAATATGGCCTTCCTCCCTAGGGATTGGGGAATGCTGACAATAAATTGGGCATGACCAAATTGGGGAGAAAGCCCATGTGGCCAATGCTTGCTAGAATGGACCCCACTCTATCACAGGGCTTGGCAGGGGTCACTGTCCCATCTGGTCTCCACTCCAACTGAAAGGGGGCTGCAGCGGTGGGCTTCTGAATTTCATTTCGCAATACAGGTGAGGAGATAAGTTAGGAAATAAAAAATTGTCTTATATATGTCTAATTCATGTCTGAGTGACAGGAAAGGAGTAGGAGCAAACACTTGGGACACCTGCTGACGGAAATGAGAATTGCAGTCAAAGGAAAATATATCTGAATTTTTATTTGATTCAATGAGGTTTGTTAGTTTTTGTGTAGTGAAATATATTTGTATCATCATCTTCTAAAGCTGGACATAGTTTTATCATAACTGAAAATTTTAAGGAACTTTTGTACCCTTACAAATAACTTAATTACCTCTCTCATGTTATTAGGACTCTTGTTTGCATCTTAAATGATTAAACAGACATGAGCTTCACTCTGGAGTTAATGACCAACCTGAACAGACCTCCTGCAATCTGAAAGCCTCCTGTAATTGTTCTGTGGATGAAGAATGTGTCACATTTACATATCTCAAGCCTCCAAGGGCAGAGGAGACCAAAGTCTTGTGCCCAGACCCCCTGCAGAGCTACGGGGCTAAACATTAACCACAGAGTTACCTTAACAAGCTTAACTCAGGTTCCACAAAAACGTGACATCAGCAAGCGTAAACACCTCGCAGGACTGGAACCTTTCCCGCAGCCATGCAGGATGAGTTTCAGGGCAGGAATTCCCGGCATTCTGCTCCCCTGCCACGATAAATTCCTCTCATACATCACCCATTGTGCCAGCCGGGACCGCACAGCTCTGGGGTTGGACAGGCACAGAGGCTTCCTCTCACAGGTGCTGCACCTGCGTTGCTTATCACCATCGACCAAATTAAACTCGCGTGCCAAGCGTCACCCGGCTGCCCGCCTCGTGTACCAAGTGTGACCTCTCACCACTCACTCTGTAAGAACTCATAACGCAGGAGAAGCAAACAACAGGCCAGTCAGATCCATGCCAACGTACATCACAGTGACTGGCATTATACACTATGTAGTCAAAACTATGAGGACACCCCTAATTGTGCAACAATAGACCAGCATCAGGAGTAGACTGGGTCCAACCCCACTGGTGCTGTACATGATTTTGAAAAGTTAGGTTTGGGGTTAGGGTTTTGGAGTTTAATGGTTAGGGTTAAGGTTCAGGATTATGGAGAGGGTAGTGGGTTAGGGTTTAAGAGTTGGAGTTAGGGTAAAGTCTTTTGGATTAGGTTTGGAGTTTATGATTAGGGTTTGGGGGTTGGGTTTAGAGTTAAGTTTAGGAGTTAGGGTCTACCCTAGAGCAGGCCTACCCCTGTGCCCTGTGTTTTCCTGGATCACCATATCCCTGTGCCTCTCTTGGTGTTCCCCAAAACAGAGGTGTTCCTGAGGGTGAAGTGATTCGTCAGTACTGAGCTCAAACAGCTCACGCAGAACTGCGAGTAATGTCTGAGCAGATGCACATGAGCCTAAAGAGACCACACTCGATGCCAAGCCTCAGTTGGAAGGTGTAAAGCACCACCACTGGCTCTTGGTTTGGGTAATTATATGAAAACATAACAAATCAGAGGTTTTTTAGTTTTTAAACCAGTTTTTTCCTGATCAGGGTTACGGGGAAACCTGGATCGAACACCAGTCCAAACAAAGGCTGGCAGGGGGTCCCTGTTGACATTCTCTCTCACTTTACTCTTCTGATCTGTCATGACTTGAACCTGGATTTATGTCCCTTGAGGGTGGACAAATCTAGTGTCAGTTATAAGGTTTGTTTGACCTTCTAATAACTAGAACCAGAACTTTTTCGTGTTTAAGAGTGTGATTTATTCATTTTCACTTCTGTGTTTTTCACACTCCACACTGTCTTGTCTCCCGTCTCTCTGTTAATGAGAGACTAGACGTGTGTTCGACAGTTTATTAAAACGCGACGTGAGGTCAAGATGTCTGTGTGTTCTCCCAGGCCCATGTCCTCAGCTCTGATTAGATCATCTCCTCTAATCCAATCTCCATTTTCCTGTCTACAGGAGCTCTCAAGAGTGGCTACATCATCTCTCTCAATGCATCTCTCTTAGTTTGTGTGCTGAGTTTCACACACATCCATTCCTGTATTTCAGGTCTGCAACACATTGCAAAAAAGTTGGGACAATTTAGGGTGAGTAATGAGCTGAAAAACGATGTGATTTCAATCAGGTGATTATAATCATGATTTGGTCCAAAAGCAGCATCCAGTGAGTGAAAGGCTGAGTCTTTGAGGAAAAGAGGGGCAGAGGATCTCCAGTTTATTACCAAATGTGTGAGAAGCTCCGCCCACTTCTCTGGGCTCATGGGCATCTGGGATGGACCATCACCCAGTGGGAATTGGGATTAGGCTCAGAACCTTCAGTATAACAGAACCTTTTTAGGAGGAAATGGAGAAAAAAAGGAACCATCCAGACTGTTATGAACACCAAGTCCAAAAGCCAGGTTCTGACATGGTATGAGGTCGGGTCTGGGCCCTTGTTAAAGGTCATTTACACTCCTGTGATGCAGCATTAATGCAGAAAAGTACAGTGAGATTTTACAGCAACACAAACTTCCTTTAGGACGAGATCTTTAACAGGGAGATCCTCTGCCCCTGGTTATCTCAGAGATTCAGCCTTTCCTGGATGCTGCTTTTGGACCAAATCATGATTATAATCTCCTGTTTGAAATCACATCATTATTTAGTTTACTTCATCACATACCTTAAATTGCCTCGACTCTTTTTGGAATGTGTTGCAGGACTGAAATGCAGGAACAGATGTTTATTAACAAATGAAATGGAGTGGACCAGAAAATAAACATGATGTATGATATGTCCATACTGTCTGCATACCATCCCAATTTTTCTGATTTGGGGTTGTGACTGTTTGTTCTGACCCAGAGGAGGACGGGTTCCTTATCTGAGTCTTATCTGAGCCAACACCCGGCTCCTTCTAAACCTACTTTGTGACTCATTGTATTCATTCAGAACCGATGACACTGATAGAGAAAAGTTCAGATAAATGGCCTTTATTAAAATTCTGGTGATGCCACTCACTCCTTTATCCGTTATCCTTATCCCTATTTCTTTATGATTCCATCCAGGTTTCCTCTTAAACCCACGTTCAGGACAGAATAGGACAGGACGAGTTGGGTGGATGACAGGAAGCCTCTGCTTCATAATGAGCTCCAGGTGCCTGAAGAGCTTTTGACACACTTAAGCTCTCGGCTGTGTACGTGAGGGTTCACACAGGGACACGACGTTCAGGTCTCTGTGTCTGTCTAACTTCATTCTGTTCTGTAATCAGATCATGCAGGACCAAACTCCAGGGCTCAGCTCAGATCCTCAGCATCCTGCTTTAGCCTCAGGCTTTTAGTGTTTTAATGCAGACAGCTGACAAGTCGGATGTGATTCATGCCTGATACAGTCACTCTTTAGGAAGCTACACAACGCTCAGGGGCACAGATCACCGTCCAACGTAACATGTCGTTTGTGCCAGTGTAACGTCCAGGATGCACTTCCACCTATGCCCGTCAAATTCTAAAAAACAGGCGTGGTTTAAAATGAGGAAAATCTGATCTCAAATCATCACAGTCCTGACTCAAAATTAAAAATGTGGCATCACCTTTTTCCTGCTCAGGGTCATGAGGGTCTGTTGCCTGTCCCCACAGGGACCCTGGACCCTGGAATCTTGGGTCCTCATTCATACGCACCCAACCTGGCTGGAGTGGCAGGGAAGCATCTACACTGAGCCAACATTATTAAGCTCACAATTTAGTTCTTTATTTAACATTTCCTCATCACATGGCTCATCAGACTCACACCGGGGACTATTTAGAGATACCAATTAACCTAATGCATGTCAGCTCTTGTCATATTGGTAGGAGAGTACAAACTGGGATTGGGACTTCATTAAATGGTTCATTTTATGGCTCTGATATTATCAAGTAACCAAACTTTTAGTCTTTAAATAACAGGATTTGTTTTGGTCGTACGAACCGATGTTTGATGTTCTGGAGGTTCATGGAAGCCACAATAATAACACAATAACATGTTGCTGCAATAAATAAATAGTAATAAATATAGAAAATGATGCTTCTCTAATCATGAACCACCTAAATGTTGTTGCAGCTATTTGGCCGGGTTGTGAGGATTTTGTTTTGCATTCCTGACCCTGAGAGCCTGATTGGTCTTCCAGGTCTGACCTTAATTAATAATTTCTTAATGAAATGCTTTCACAAGCTCTCTGTTTATTGCAATTTCTATTTTCAGACCTGAACTCAGCTGCTTAGCAGCTCAAGCCTGGGTCAAAGAATTTGGATTCGCAACGTTCAGCATGTGACTTGGATTAAAGCCTAACAAGTCGAGATGGAGATGCAAGTGGATCATCTGGATAGGTTCATAGGTACGGTACAATCCAAAAGTTATAGGCCACCACCAGATTTGTTGTTTTAACAATGGTATAATGAGCATATGTAACATATTGTATGATTGAACCCAAAAATTTCAAACAAGGATTCCACTGATCTTCATTTTCTGATTGTATTCTAATAAAGGGACTGATAATTAATTATTAGATATTAAGTATTTTCATTGTAGTGGAGCTATAGCAATGATTTTTAACATGATGAAACAACAACTTTTGCACAAGCTTTCTATTTAAATTTGTTCCTGGAAGAGGCTGTGTTATATATCATTTATTAGAAATCCAATCATTTGCATAAGAAAGTAAAGACAAAGAGAGAGACAAAGAGACAGAGAGACAGATACAGAGAGACAGATACAGTGAGAGATGCAGCTGTTCACAGAAAGGGAACCAGAACCAGAGCAATAAATAATGAGTGCCATTCTCTTAATAACGCTCTTCTCTGCTCTCCATGCAAACAGCTCCAGATCATCTATAAGAGCAGAAACGTTGCTCAGGTTATAACTGTGATGAAGCATCAGGACTGGCAGAGTCGATTGGATGATACGATACTGAAGGTATCTGTAGGACTGTGGTGGCTCGTGTGAACTGGAACCCTAGATCTGATTCTAAAATGGTAAAGGTGTGATAGCCTGGCATACAGTAAGCTGGTGAAATTTACTCCCTCCTGGATTTTCCAAGATCGACTGTGAGTGGTTTTATTGAAATGTGGAAGCATTTAGGAACCATGAAGCATCAGACCAAATAATGTTACTGGGCTGGGGCACTCAGTCCATAAGAGTCACCAACGCTCTGCTCATCTAATAACTGCAGAGTTCCAAAACTCCTCTGGCATTAACAAAACAAACTGGGTTTCCATCACCAAGATGGTCTGGCCTAGAGCACACCACTCCTGGACTCTGTGAGCCTGATGGATGAGTGGGTTTGGAGAATGCTAGGAGAACGTTTACCTCCATGACTGTGCACTGTGCCAACTGTAAAGTTTGGCGGGGGAGGGAAACAATAATTTCCAAAATAATCTTACGCTTCCACGTTGGTGAGAACAGTAAAACGAACTAAAACGGAGGCCTTCTTATTCACATTACCTGGATGTCGAATTTGATTTGTGCTTCCTTTTCATCCTGAAAATGAATGATGATTACTAGACATCCACTTTAGAACAGTCCAGGTGGCACCCGGGGTGGCCATGGTCACCTGTGGTGCTCGAGCTAATCTTCTAAATGTTAGCAACCACCTCGTTTGTACCACTCACTGAAATTTCCTCCTCCACAGACGTTATTACGAAGTCGTGAAATGATCTCTGCACAACAGGAGAAAATCACACGTAGGAGGAACGTCTGGTTCTGGATCGAGGTTCCTGTGATATCGTTATGAGATATATATGATATTGTTATAATTACAAAGGGTGTCCTCCAACTAGGGTTTCCGTGGCCATCACCATGCCAACGGCTCCCACAGCAGAACACCTACGCAGAGGAGGGAACTACCCAGAGGTCTCTGCTCTTTCCTCTCTTTATACAATAAGAGTGGGATGTGGATTAAGGTCCTGCTCTTCGTTGCTTCATATTAATGAAACACAAACAGCTTTTTATTCAAGGTAATTTTATTTTTCAATACACGAGTGACATATTTTGTTCCTGTGATTGTTTTGATGTGAAGGCAAATAGTTTTGGTCCACTCAGATCATTTAGAGTAATGAGGAAGAGAAATCAGTCCCCATCCAGGATGATGATCTCAACCTGAACCCTGAAACAAATCCTATGGCAGACTTTACACAACTAAATTCTGCTCTGGAATTATTTGTCTGGTAATACAGGTTCATGCCATTTAACCTCCACCAGATCAACATCCATTTGCTTTGAAGTCATAAGAATTGTGATGGGGTGAAAAGTATATATATAATTGAATTGTGATGGGGTATGGTGTATATATTAAATTAATCTCTGAATGACAGAAAACTAGTATGAGCGAACCCTTGTGACACCTGCTGACAGAAAAGAGAATTGCAGTCTTGAAGGTGGAAGATAATGTTGCAGTGGTTCAAGTTTTATAAAAGACAAACATAGGAATGACGGTATTGTACAGCACTTTACTAAATATTTTTAGATTGTGCTTTAATTAATATTTTTGTTTAAAGTAAGTATCATGCAAAGGATCTAAACTATTATGCAACTACGGTAACATCCAGCCAGCTTCTTGTTCCACTTCTTCTGGGCTCTTATGCCATGTTTCCTTATTAATTGTACTATAGCTATACTCACTGGGCACATTATTAGGTACACCTTGTCCATTTTAGCTGTCTCAGCACAGATGACCTTCTATTAGGGCTGTAGTGTGTTTGTGTGTCGTGCTGGTAAGACCAGGCACTCAGGCAGCAGCTCATCTGTTGTTGTTTATGTTCATCATCCTCTAATCTGTCATCACTGCTTACAGGATGCTTTTCAGTCCAGCAGCGACACGGATGTTTGAACTCCAGCAGCACTGCTGTGCCACCCTGATGCCTACCAACCTAGATTAGGGAAAACTGAGTTGGTACCAACTTTATACTATGACAAATGTGGGTCTTAACTTTGTATTGTGAAACAAGAAAAAATACAAAGAATTAAATCCAGTTCATGTTTTATTATACAAATTCATATTAACATGGGCCTTTGTACTATAAACACAAAACTGGCAGCTTCAGGAATGCATTGGTGACAGATGCTCCATTAAACATCACGGATCAACACAAGGCAAGATAAACAGCAGTCCTGAGCTTAGCAACAAAGTGGCTGTAAAATTCTCCATCTTAATAGGAATCCAAGATCTGCTGGAGTTTGGTCCGACCAGTCAGTATTTAGTCAAACGCTAACAGATCTGTTGCATATATAGGAAAAGTTCTTGCTGAGTTCTCAGTGTTGAAAGACGAGCCACCAAACAGTTTCAGAATCTGAACATTCCCAGAACATTCAATTCAAGATTTTAGAAACAGTCTCGGTCCAATATGGATCCCCGAATAACGAAGCCGTTTCTCTTTTCAGAGAGAAAATAAATCACTACTCAGTCCTCTTCCGTCCAAAAACGGCCGACATGCTCCTGACAATGCCCTTGAGCCCAGCTGTGCCCTTCTTGAGAGCCCGTGCCTCCCGGATGAGCTCGGCCAGTTCGTGGAACACCACCAGCACGCCGTGGTAGGTTTCAGCCGCAGAGATCTCGAAGAAGCCGCAGTCGGCCGAGAGAGCCAGGAGCCGGCCCTCCTCACTGGAGACGGTGCGGCGATGCTGCAGGTCTCGTTTATTCCCCACGATAATGAGCGGGGCGGAGCCAGAGAGCTTCTGCTGCGCCTGCCGGATCTGTTGCACCTGGCGCCGGACCAGGTTAAAGCTGGAGCGGTCACAGATGCTGTAGACCAGAATGAAGCCGTCGGACCACTGGAGCTGCTGCTCACTGACGTAGCTCGTTTCCTCTCCACTCTGCATGAGAGATTTGAGATGGACCTTAGATCGGGAGGAATCTTTATTACAATATTATTATACGCTATAGAGCTGAAAGTTTGCAGACGCCCCATATTAACATCCTGTGCAGTTCTGAGACGCTTTACACAAACCTGTCTATGAAGTTCAGAGCCCTGTACAAGCAAACCGTTCTCATTACTTCAAGGTCTGTTCAGGGGCAAAAATCTGACCAACTCACTGACTGGAGGTTCAAACCTTTTTGCTATCGCCATATTTTTGCATTAAGACACAATTGATATAAGTTTATCACACAGATGTGAATTTATGGAAATCTGAAGAGAGAAATTGGTTTGGTTACTCCTTAAATGGTTCAACTGGCACCTTTAAGCTTCCCTTTCCTAGACTGCTTTCAGATCCCAGAACAAAATCCAAAAACCAAAGACCTAGGCTGCTCATCTACAGTCTCACATTTCTGGTTGCTTTTTAACATGGTACCATAGTGAGATTTCTTACCTGTGGACAAACTGAGTCCCAGATGTTGAAGCAGATGTCACGGCCGTCTATCTTATCATGGTGACTGTATATGGACTCTGAATGAAACATAAAACGTTGGTGAATATCACAGATGGAATTCTTTGAGATGACCACAGCTAGAGAGGAGCACGTTTGGCTTACCGATGTCACCGTATTCCCCGATGAACCTTCTAGTCAGGAAACGAACGATAAGTGCTGTGGAGGAGAAATCAGATTTTAATGACATGTTCAGAATAGATGCTGAATCTTTACCATTCAAACTCTTTCAAAACTGGACAATTCAACATGGTGATCTCTGACATCATTTCATTAAAAGACGATTTTGTTTTTAGATAGTTATTTCACAGTTCCACTGCTGGTAACAGAACCTCCCCTGTGGGCCTGGGTTCAAATCCCACCCAGCTAGCACACAGTTCTGGACCAAATATGGCTCAGATTAGGCAACAGGAAGTGTAATAATAACCAAATTTGGCCTAACTGTTGCCAGCCACAAAAGTTGCCCAT
This sequence comes from Loricariichthys derbyi, assembly GCA_033118015.1. Classification (NCBI taxonomy): domain Eukaryota; kingdom Metazoa; phylum Chordata; class Actinopteri; order Siluriformes; family Loricariidae; genus Loricariichthys; species Loricariichthys derbyi. Next base: position 11,507 of record JAVSBU010047361.1, read on the forward strand.
GGCATTGAGACTCTGGGCACATAGACCATGGGTAACATTTGTGCATGATTTTGGAAGTTCTAGCTGGGTGCTGGCACAGGTTTGGTTGGTCGTTGCCATTGTTCCAAGGCGTTATGAGACTGAGGGAAACTAAGTTTGTCCCAGAGCTGTGTGATCACTCATTTAGGGCAGATGATCTTAAAGCAGTAACCCAAGCAGAGCATGTGAAGAATGAATCATTAAGCATGAAGCTCTACTGAGAGCCACCTGCTGGAGATGCCAGTTGAGGAGGGCACCAGGTGCCCTGATCAGGATAAACAAAGGGAAGATTAAATTTAAGATTGAAATTAAGCTCAGGTTAATAACTTAAACTCATTAACACACTTAATCAGCTACATTAAATATATTTATTCTTTATGCTGCACTCACCAGATTTTCCCACATTTTCAGCTCCGAGCAGTAAAACATTGGCCTCCACTTTTTGGTGATGTCCCTCCATCCTCTTCGGAACCTGAACCACCATCTGTACAGAATAGGATTCGATCCAGCTGCTACAAGAAAAGGTTTCTGCCGCTGAACTGCAGAGAGGCTTTATATACGGTCAGAGCCAGTGTGGGCGGGGCTTTGATTTCCTGCTGACCAATCAGATCGCAGTGCTTCTTTACGTGCCGGTACATTTGGGTTTTTTTCTTTGATTTGCTGTAACCTGTAATTTATAGTTTGCACATTTACATACAGCTTCATTTACGAAAATTAATACATTTTACACCCGTTTAAATTTCCTGACGATTATTGTTTTGTGGAGTTTATTGTCTGTTTAGTTATTTTTAATTCCAGACTGGAGGATGCTGAGTTTTTTTGGCCATCTGATTTTGTGTATGATCAGTGCAGTGACAAAACCTCTGTCCTTAAACATCTACAGATAACAAACAATAATCAGGCTGCATTTCACAAATATGGACTTAATTTCAGTATAAACTCTATTGGACATAAACAGTATAAGTTAAATATCATGGATTTAAACTTTTCTGTCCTATAACGACCCTTAATTGTTCAAATTAATACAACTGTTGTTATACTATTTAGCATTTAGTTATAAAGCTCAGGAAACATTAAGCAAGCACTGCAAAAATCATCTGTTTCTCTGGTTTTACTGTTTGTATGATTGTGTGAAATTAGACATTCTTTTTTTATTATTCTATTTTATAAATATTTAATTACAAATAATATTTTTAGACCCTGATTAATAATACAAAAATAATAATACAAATGAAACAAGTTTATATTCATTTTTTAAACAAAACAACACTCTTTAGTTAAGGAAGTTCAGAAATCAATGTTTCCAATCAGTTTCCATGTGTATAAATAAGATTAGGTTCAGGTTAGATTAGTCCCTCATTAATACCTCATTATGTAGAATCAGGTTTGTCTGTGTTGAAATTGCTGCTATAGGTGTAGATTTATTTTAAAAATTGATGTGGTCTTAATTTTTCCAGAGCTGTAAGTTACTCTCACCATAACTAATAGAAATGGGTTCAGGATTAGCCTAGAATCACACAAGTACACTTTAGCTCATGTTCAACATTTGAAGATACTTAAATAAAAACATGGTTTGTCTCACATGCTGCCATAAATCACCAAAAGTTATTACCCTTAAATAAATGTTATTTCAGTAGAAAACTGTTGCAGTGCATGAACATGGGATTAAATAAGACGGTCCTTTAGACCTTTTTAATCCCCACTAATTCTGGTTTTTCACAGGGGTTACTGCTGCAGTGGTTGGGATGATCTCCCCCTCCCTCAGACACTGTCCTTACATGACACAGGGCATCTGCAGGAACAAACGAGGTACTTCTGTCAATTTTAAGAACAAATCATAACTCTGATAGGTTTGCAGTAATGCCATATGTTGATTGTGCTTTATGAAAAAAAAGTTTGGACCTGCTTTTTAACAGAACCTCTGGATGAACAAATTAAAGTTTAAACATGATGAAGAAGCTCTAGTTCGTGTACAAAGGTTCGAGGTTTGTGTTCTACAGAGATTGTGTAACATTTTGAAAATGAACAAAATTTCTCATTAAGCTGGGAGCATCAATCCAGTCCTGATGATCAGGTTCAGCATTTACACTGTTATACAATACAATGAGGATCATTCAGAGCTGAATGGATAATGCACACTAATGAGATGGGGCCTTTAGCAACTCGTTAGCTGTGCACTTCATTAGCAATGCAGCTTTGGACGGGTTTGGACTTATTCTGAATCAGAAAAGCTCCTGAGATTTGTAGATTTAATTAGAAGAAGGAGTTAAGTGTAGAGAAACATTGCAATATTACACAAATATTACAGCTGTGATTGTACAAGTACAGTAACTCAGTGTACAGTTCACTATGGAGCTGTTTTATACATAAAGATAAGTGCTAAGACATATAAATATACAAAAGTCTATAAATCTGTACAGTAAAATACAGTAAAGTGCAGTGTTAAACATAAAAACATGAATACCACTGCTGGGCCCTTAACCTTTAGTTATACTCCAAGCTGGAACCTCGTAGTCTGTAGAGATCACACAACCATTCTGTAATAAAATCATGTGACCAGTGTGCACAAATATTTGCCTTATGTAATTCTGTGGGTGGTTCTAACATAAGGCTTCTTTTTATCACAGTAACGTTGTAAGTGGGGTTTGTGAATGTAACTCTGT
>JAVSBU010047467.1:0-14185 GCA_033118015.1 Loricariichthys derbyi
CGATGTTACGATGTTAATCGTTGTATTAGCATGTCACGTGAGCTCGTTGCTACACTCTTAACGTGCTTGTGGTAATTTGACCCGATTAACGACGAAAAGGCCTCGCCACGGCAGCCATGACAAAATTCGCTTATGTGTGAATGTATCATAAGGGACCAACAAATTCAAAAGCGTACCAAGACATTTTAGAGAACAACATCTAAAAGAGAAAATTTGTGTTTTTAAAAGGTCCAAACCAGAGTCTAGACAATAATTCTTATCATCATCACCATGTACATATAAACTCATTCTCACCGTATAAAAGCTATATAGCAATTACAACAAAGAAGAAAGAAAAGCTATGGCAGATGTTTAAAGAGAAAACTGTTCAGAAGAGATTCAGAGCAGGAATCCAGAGAACTGTAAAAGACTGACACAGGGAATTCCAGTTTAGGGGCTGTGGCACTGAAAGATCTGTGCATTAAAGAGAGTCTAGAATCCAGTATATATGCGAGTAGTCTGCTATAAGAGGACACATGGGTTCACTACTTTTCTAGCACAGACTGATTTATTAAGTACAATGGCGTATTATTAGCTCGAGCAGTCTGCGTTATTAAGGTCACAAATTACAGCTGATTGCGAAGGGTTCACCAACTTTTCACTCGTAAGTGCAGACAGAGGTTCTTTAACTTTGTGGCTTTGTGTACTTACGGATCAACGGTGATTTTGATGGTGTTCATGTTCTTGTCTCTCTGCTTGTTATCAGCAGCATTAACTACGTGAAGGAAAGACAAGGCACAACAAACTGGGTAAAGACAACGAAGATATTTCATTACACAAGATGAGGAATCTCAATTGCAGAGCGCCAGGATGGCTGCATTTTCATCCCAAATAATTGATCCAGCTTTCTTATATTCTTTGTAACGTGTCATACATCTGAAAGTCTAAACAGCTCCCGAATGGCCCTGCAAAACCTACCAAATCTACTTGACACCCCCCAGAAGTAAACCTAAGAAATGGACCATAGAGTAAAGACAGCAAAGAGATTAATACCATTCTGAGATACCTGCACTCATATCAACCGAGCTTCATAAATAGTGGGGAAGATGCAGAACAACATTGTTACCAGCATTACAATGTGCTGCTCTTAACTGGGACTGGTGTGAAAACAAAACGATGTTGTCTTTTTTATTGTATTGTTTATTTCTGGCAAGTATTTACACATTTAAAATTTCCTCCCCAGAAAATGGGAGAGGCTGTTATCTGCTTACAAATGTTGTGTAATAAATGTAGTACAATACAATGTTTTATTTATGAAAAAAAGACACAGTTCAAACAGAGACGGTGCATTTATTGCTTAAATAAATGTCCATTTAAGTTAGGCAATTTGTTGTCTCATTGTTATCAATAGTTTTATTAGCTGTAAGAACAATTGCGATATCGGGATTATATATATCAACCATCGGTCACTGTGCTCTCTAAATATTGGCATTGGCCATTGAAAAACCCTATCGGTTGACCACTAATAAATATTGAACAGGGATTCGGTAAAAACCTGGAGCTAATCCAACTCTATGAGGAGGTTCCTCACCCCTACATCAAATCAATTAGAAAAAAATTACTTTAACTTCTGTGTCTAAACAATACATTTGTTCAAAAAACGAAATACTCTCCGCTGTTCCTTCCATTATCACGCTGGTAAAACAACATTTAGTAAACCTGCATCTCTCTGTATCTACAAACCAGTCTGAATCTGCTATTGCTATACTTAAGCATCAAATCAAAACCCAAAGCAATTACACATGGTCACATAGCACAATAACCAGAGCTCAACTTACCAAGGATTTCATCAAAGATTTTATACAGTCCTGGGACGTAAGTTATCTCTCGCATGTTCATTCCCACTTCCTCATCAAAAACCCACATTTGCTGGAAAAAACAAATTAAAATGAGAGCGCTTACACACAACGTCTCACGAATCAGCCATTTGGATATCATGTAGAACTACAGTGGAACTACAGGGAAAACTGTAAATACAATGAACTCTCTAAAAGAGAACCCGGTTTTTAGATCCACCTGAGTAAGGGGCTCCACTGAGCCGATGTAGGTGTCTGGACGGAGAAGGATGTGCTCCAGTTGAGTTTTCTTCTGGTAAACACGCTCCACAGATAACTTTTTGGAGCTCTCTTTCTTTGGAGGCTCGCTCCTACCACCATCACCGTTCGCCTCCTCTTTCTTGGAAGCATTGTTTTTATCAAAAAGGGTCTGTTTTGGAAAAAAGATTGGCACAATTTTAGAAATGCTTTCGCAATTGACAGACTATACACAATACAGTGTTCCCTCACTTATCACGGGGGATCCGTTCCAGACCCATCCGCAATAAGTGAATTTCTGAAAAGTAGTGACTCTATGCTTATTGTAGTAGTTATACAATAAGTACATTATTTTAAGTCTTTATAAACTCTTCCCACACTCTTATACATAACCCTTTCCCATTCCCTTAATAACTTTACCCATACTGTACATGTACCTTTTAAAAAACGTCTACTTAAACGTTCATAAAATGCTTTAAACTCTTAAGCCTAGATACATAATTTTAAAAATATGATGAGTACGCTTATTTTATTTGTTGGATTATGGAATCGCCGACCATCAAAAATGCAAAATTGAAGGGGGAAAAAAAAAAAGTTCTGACCTGTACTTTTTCACTTCTGTTTTTTTCCCCGCTGGTTGCATAACATGTGCATTTCTAGTGCAATATAGTAATACACGTATTCGTTCCTGCTGGAACTGAAGTCTTGCGCTCATCATATGAATATCTGCCTTTCAAATGTACGGTCGGATGTACTCTCAAACGATCAGAGCGCGCGAGACTACCGCCTTCAGAGCCGCAAGACGGCCGAAGCCGAGATGTCAACTCCACTCTCCGTGGCATCGTCACTTGGTTTTAAATACCTGACGATTTGGTTAGAGGAACGTGTGTCTACTAACTCTGATTCAGAATGGCCAGCAAAAAATAACATCTTTGATGTCATGCTTTCAATGGCCAAGTCAAGGGATCACCTCCCGGAGAAAAGTGAGTTTTGCATTTGTACAAGTGAAGTTTAGGCCTATTATATAGCAACACAATACATTGCTTTATAATCAAGTTTATTCCCCAAACCTGTAGGGTTATAGTACTTATGTTATCTTTTCAAAGTTTAATGTTTTATACTGTCAGTACTCAGAGTGAAATAGGACTTGTATTTCAGAATCTCAGGATTTCTCTTGTGTGCAATCCAATAATTCTTTAAATGTCCTATTTTTCATATTCAAATTTTATTGCCAAAACATGTAGGCTTAACATTGACAACTCAATATCATTTCTATTAGTTGGAGCAAACAATCAATGTATAGACTTTATATTTCTCTGCAATGTTTTTATAATCAAGTTTTATTGCCCAAACCTGTAGGTTTAGATTATTCAAGTACAAATGTTATTTTTTTCAAAATATACTGCTTTGTATGTAATTTGTATGTAAAATTGTTACAAATAATAAAAAAGTTAAATAGATATAAAAGGGGATTTTTCTTCCTCCCTCCCTAATGTTTCAGATAAAAAATCCGTAATCCAACAAATAAAATAAGCGTGGCCTTACCCAGAACATCTCACAATCAACCACAGGCCAACCAACAAAATGAAGGATAAGGGTTTTAGAATGACTTTTACAATCCCTAAGAATTAGGATTTAAAGTTCGTAGGTAGTTTTAATAAAGCTGTGCATGCAAGACAAGTTATGCATATTTCCAGTATAGAAGTTTAGAAGAGCCGGTAAAGCCAGATCTCAACCAGGCGCATGCCATCATATCGCCTCTCCCAAAACAAGCCTCCATTTGATTTGACATTAACTGAAATGCAAATACAGCATAAATACAACTTAAACTGCACCACAAACTGTATGGCTCCATGTGTGGTAACTGATTAACAGTAGAATATGACTGTTGACTAGATCAACAGTCAGATTTAATTCTAAATTTTCTTTACATTTTCCCAGCCACTTTTCACAAGCAAAGACAAATATTAAAGTACAAAGTAGCTAATTTATGTATATACAACACAGTAATGTATTTACATATAATTACACTGTATACTAAGTAAACTGTAAATAAAAAGTATAATGACACAGAAAATCAGTTGAAAGTAAACTTCAAATTGAACTACAACTTCACACAATTAAAATAAAGTATAACTAAACCAAGGCCCTTCCCAGTGTTATAGGAGCGGCAATTGGGGTACTGGACTGCGGAACAGAAGGTCCAGGATTCAAATCCCACCTCCGCCAAGCTACTACTATTGTTCCTTACCCATCAGTTGCTTAGACTGTAATATTGTATCACTTACCACGCTCTGGATAAGGTCGTCTGTTAAATGACTAAAGTTAAAGGTAATAATTGCCAACCCATAACTGCAAAGACCTGGGTTCGAGTCCCAGAAGTACCTTCCCAGACATCCGATGATCTGATCTTAACCTTTCAGTGCTGCTGATGCCAAATGGAGTCAGGCTACAAAATCTGTTGCCACCAAAATGACATTTGGAATAGGACTTTATACGTGATTTCAATATTTCAATCCCTTGGATTCATGTTGAAAACGGCATTTGAAAATGTTTTTGACTGTCGGAAACTAAAAAAGGTGAAATATTTTGATCCTCTAAACAAACTTGCTGCACAGAAATTATTTTTGCTTAATTTAAAGAAATCTAAGACAGAAAGAGTTACGTATAGCAGCAGGAATAATAATTAAAGCACACTGAGAACTAAAAGAAAGTGTGTGTGTGTGTGTGTGTGTGTGTGTGTGTGTGTGTGTGTGTGTGTGTGTGTGTGTGTGTGTATATACACACTGCATGGCCAAAAAAAAAAGGTCAACACCTGTAGGGGCAGTGCTATTATCTGGGGTTGCTGCTGAACTTCTAAGTCAGGTGTATATTCAGCAACATTATGATGGCACTGACATATTCCAAGATGGCAGGATTCACCAGGTTCAAATTGTGAGAGAGTGGTTCAGTGAGACATCATTTTCACACATGGATTGGCGACCACAGAGTCCAGAATCTTTGGGATGTGCTGGAGAAGGCAGTGGGTCCAAATCTCCCATCATCAATACAAGATCTTGGGGAAAAAATGTATGTAACTCTGGACAGAAATAAAGGTTGTAACATTGCAGAAGCTTGTGGAAACGATGCTACAGTGAATGTGTGCAGTAATCAAAGCTAAAGGCGATCTAACGAAATATTAGTGTGACATTTTTTGGGTAGCCAGTGTACACACACACACACACACACACACACAATAATAATAATAAAAATAATAATAATAATAAAAATAATAAAATTAAACTGACACTAGAATTGAAATTTAAAATAATAATTAAAAAACCGAAACTACACTGAACCTACAAATAAAATTAATGACTGCACTAAAATGAAACACAAGCAAAACAGTTAATTAAATTAATCAATAGCAAATGTCATTTTAACTAACCCACGAGAATAATATTCTAATTATGCTACTTTTTTAAAAAATAAACTACTTAATATAACGATAATACGTTTTTATAACAGTTTCTTCATCATACAAATGAATTAATTTATCTCTGTGAATAGACATAAACAGTTCACCTTAAAACAATAGGACTCTCGAGCTCTGTTAGCCGGTTAGCTAGTTAGCTTCTCATACAAACTAACGGTTTTCAACAACCTGTCAGACTAAACTACATTTCCGTTATGCTAAAACTACTATAGGCTTCTTAAATTTGATACTAACCAGGCAAAAATAGTTCCGATTATTTTATTTTCCTATCCTAAATTACCTCAGATTAGCTAACAGACAGGCTAAGCTAAAGTTACCTCAGCTAGCTAGTGGATTGGAGTCGATTCCCAAAATGAATCGATTCGTGGATTCTAAGTATAGAGAATCAAGAATCGACTCCAAAGACTTCTGCCGAAAGCATTAGTAGTAAGATCACGAGTATGTAATGCACTCGGATGAACTGTCACCCTGTCTCAGATGTGCACACTTCATGCACCTTAACGTTCAGCGTCGTATTATTCTTTAATGAATATGGAAAAAGAGGACACAGGATTCCTACTGTGGTTCCAGCAAAAATCGCACACATTATAGCATCTGGACCCAAACCTACAGCATTCTGGTCATTGGAGGGGACATTCAGCCAGAAGACCAATCACCATCAGTCTTTATCTCTGGGGCAGCTGAATGTATGTGAAGTCATTACTATTTGTATCACCAAATGTTTGTAGACCCACAACAGTTAGGTATTTAAGAGCCTTGTTTATGGGCAAGACAGTGGTGGAGGCAGGATATGATGCTGTGACTGTGGGGGCCTAGTGGTTAAGGTTCTGGACTACGGACCAGAAGGGTCAGGGTCCAAATCCTTTCAATGCCACTTTTGGGTCCCTGAGCCAATTGCTTGGATAGTTGAATGTATAAATGGTAAGTCGCTCTGGATAAGGGTGTCTGCTAAATGACATAAATGTATATACACAATCCCTGGCCAAAAAAAAGTCACACACACTAATATTTTGTTGGACAGCCTTTAGCTTTGATTCATCACACATTTGCCGTGGCATCGTTTCCACAAGCTTTTGCAATATTACAACATTTATTTCTGTCTAGAGTTCCATTGATTTTTCCCCAAGATCTTGTATTGATGATAAGAGATTTGGACCCACTGCCTTCTCCAACACATCCCAAAGATTCTCAGATCTGATCTGGACTCTGTGGTGACCAATCCAGGTTTGAAAATGATGTCTCCCTAAACCACTCTTTCACAATTTGAGCTAGATGAATCCTGACATTATCATCTTGGAATATGTCCATGCTGTCAGGGAAGAAAAAGTCCTTGTGGTTCAGTATATTCAGGTATCAGCTGACCTCATTCTTTGGACACAATGTTGCTGAACCTAAACCTGACCTAGAACTGCAGCAGCAACCCCAGATCATAGCCCCGCCCCCACAGGTGGTGACCTTTTATTGTCCAGACGCTAACCCCAGATCATAGCCCCGCCCACACAGACACATCATCTAGCTGCTTTTTAGGGGTTCTCAAGCATCCTCATATTGAGTCCTAGCACCAATAAAGTAGTAAAAAGTTATTTTTGTTGGGGTCTTTATAATGACAGTTTGTCTGATGTAAAAATGTTGGAACCATAGAAATTATATACAGTACTATAAACGCTATATTTTAACATCAACAGGTCTCATCAAAACATCCTTCAAGTTCTGATCTTACAATCACCCCTCCCCTGCAACCATACCAGTGAAAGTATTTAACCACCCCAATTTCTCCAAGTAAAAGCTTTTGCTTCCCCTTTATTTGATTCATAATACTGTAACTGTCCTGGATGCATTGTTAAATGTCCCTTGAATTTTTGATTCGAGAATCAAGTTGTGAGTCGACTCGGAATTGACTCAAAGATGTAGAATCGAACAGCACTACTTCTAACAAATCAACCTAAAGGAGTATTCGTGAAAGGAAACAAGTAGGTTGATTTAACATCGGTTCCTACAATACGTGAGAAACCAATCGTTACAACACGTGAATAAGGCGTTATTAGACTGTAATTAAGTTACTTACCACCCAGTTTAATCCACCGCTCCCGGCAGCACCGTTCGACATCTTTCTATTGTGTCTTATAAGGCTGGTGTGAGAATAAAATAAAATAAATCTCCTCAAACGCAGTTACCGGATCAGACTTGGCCTTCCATGTGCAGCGTGCAGATGTGAGAATAAGAGCAGGATTGGCGGCCGAATTACATGGAGGCAGCTGAGCCCGGAGACAGGAGCGCACTTGGGCTATTGTTAAAATCGACCGGCGCCACCGCACAGGCCTGGGAGTCTCAACACTTTCACCCGGGTAACTAAGTGCTACTGAAGCAAAACACCCCGCGCTTCCCGCTTACATCCTACCGAAGGCAAACACGAGCGACTGAACCCTTTCCTCATGTGCAGCTCGGGATTATTTCCACATTCCGGGGTTTTCATTCACAAACAATAAACACTAGCGCTCCTTCCCTCCGTCTTCATCCTCCGAGCGGCGACGAGCCTCAACCGACCAATAGGAGAGCAGGAAATCCGAGGCAACCAATCATATCCACAGAATCCAATGCGTTAAGAAATTGACCAATACGAAGGTCGTGTTCAGAGAAGACAGCAACCAGCCAAACCAATGAGTTATGAGTAGTGTTATAGTAAAGTTATGAGCAGAGTTAGAGTGGAGTTTAGGATCCACAGCAATGGCAGAGCACAAATCTGAGTGGATTTAGAGTAAAAACAGGATTAGGATTATTGTACTGTTAGAGTTAGGTCAGGATTAAAGTTTAGGATTAGGGTTAAATAAGTGTTAGAGTTAGAATAAGGTTAGAACTTGGATACAATAAAGGATAGTACCGTAGTTTAGGTTCAGGATTGGGAAACAGAGAATTTCCTCATTGTGGGACTAATAAAGGCATCGTCATCATCAGAGAGGGTTAGAAATAGGCTTAAAGCTAAAGTTAGGACGTAGGTTAGTGGTAGGATTAGAAGTTTAGGTTTAAGACAGCCAAAAATAGGACTAGGGTTCAGGATTAGGACTAGGGCTAGAAGCAGAAATATGGGTTTAGATTTATGATTGAAATTAGAAATAGGATTTGGGTTTAGGATTAGGGCAAAAGTTAGAGAGGGGAATGGGCATTTAAGCATTAGATCCTGGATTAAAGCTTCATTTTTAGGGTTAGGGTTAAAGTTGGAAATTTGATTAGGATTTTAGGATTAGCATTAGGAATAGGATTAGGGGTTTAGAATTACAGCCAAGGTTAGATTTCGGATTAGGGATTTAGGTTTAAGGCTAAGGTTACAGGTAGATCTAATGCTTTAAGATTAAGGTTAGCAATAGGATTATGGGATTAGGACTAGGGATTTAGGATAAAATGTAAAATTAGGGGTTTAGGTTCATAACCATGTCACATTAACAGGGTTTAGGATTAGAGTTGAAAGCCGTTTTTTAGTAGTAGTGTAAGGCCTGTTGGTTTTGTCACTGCACCACCAAGGGAAAATGGCAGTCAGTTTTGCACACCGCTGGTCAAACTACATTTTGTAGATTGTAGAAAAGTAAATACTTTAATACAAACTCTGCAGGTAACTTTCATAAGACTATAATTAATATAACAATGACTTTTGGTACACTTTCAGTTTTATTCAAAAACATTAAAATATGTTTGTTGTTTTACATTTGTTTAATCAGTGTAATAATGTTTGGATATGGTGAAGCGGTAAACAACATCCATAAATCTAAGACCAATTATTTATTTTCTAAAATGAGCACTATTCAAATCATTATAAAAACAAATTTAAGACATGAATATTTACACTGCTTTATGACAAGGATTCCATTAAACACACACCAGACTTGAACAGTTGGAGAATTGTACATAACTATGATGCAAGTTTTAGTTGAGGTTATCAGGTAGCAGTGATTGCATAATTCTAATCAGTTTCATTCACTGTAACAGGTTTCCGATCAATATATTACAGGCAATGACAAGATTAAAAAAGTATAAAAGAGTTTAAAATGGATATGTACGTAATACTCTAATAGATCGAGCCCCATGAGAAAGACATGCCCCCTCCAAACAGGACAAACAGAGACAAGATCTGAAAGACACGCAACTGAAACCTCACCTCTAGTGAGCGCTGGTTGAAAGTGGTGAATCACGTTGGCTCTCACTTTGGACAAGGTGAAGTTTTGCTTGCGTTTCAAGTGAGAGGATTCAGTCTACATAGAGACAATGTCAATCTGAATTAAGGTTCCGCTTCCTAAATTCCACCTCACAAAGAGGTTTACAAGTCTCAAAGTTGCTTCTGACAAAGAGCTTGGTCTGTAGAGCATCAGACCAGAGGTGCCACAAGTCCACGAAAAGTTAAAAGAAATGTTTTTAAAATCTGGATTATTAATCATTTATTATTCAGCCAAATAAATTAAAAGCTTAAACGTTGATACCTTATACCACTTTCCCCTAGGTAACGTCCCTGGGGTCTTAAGATTCTAGCATTTAATAGCATCTAGATTTAATAAAATCTAAATACAATATAGGACTAAGTATAAAATCATAAAATCTAAACGTATCTCAACATCTTTTTTTGAATATGTGCATTTCTCTTGTCTGCAGGTTCACCACAAACATTTTATCCTTCTTTTATGATAAGTTCTATTTAGTCCTGCACTTTAAATCAGGTTGGAAAAATCCACCCCAAACAAATGAGTGCACAAATATTACATGCTATACGGTAACATGTAAAACTTCACATTATATCCCGCACTGCATGATGTTATTGTGTTAATTTTTGCCAATACGATACATCTCACAGTCTAATTTGGATTTACTTATCTACAACTCAATTATCTACACAAAGTCTTAACTACTTATATGCAGGATTTATTTTATCCTTTATATCACAGTCTTGCATGTGATATTCTCACTTTAATTTGGATGCAAGTAGTGCAGCCAAATTTGAATGGCTTGTGGAATTCCATGTTCAAATAACTGGGTCGTTTGATTTCACATTGTGTGTAGCAGCACTGAAAAAGTGGCATAACATACCCCCTTTAAAAATTATCAAAAAAAAACCATGAAAGCACGCGGATTACAACACAAAGTTTGAGATGCAATTCAACAGTTAAAACAAGCCTGATAAAAATCACATAAATTTCACAGTGCTATTTACAACAATCCCTTATGAACGTATCGATTAAAATCACTTCTTATAGCCTGTACAACTAGAGCTCGTTTCATTTCCTATATACAAACTACACGAATGCACAGAGCAAGTAAAAGTGAGAATGGGCATCGAGTCTCTATACCTTTGACATTTGCACGTTTTTTAAAAAGGCGTTACCATCAAGCCTCTTCCAATTCCACTACAATTTCAAACGACGATGCTTCTGCTTCCTTCAGGCTCTGTCTGAACAGCTGAGCGTGCTGCCATGCCACATCTCCATCACCTCCACTCAGCTCTGCTTCTACAACCAGCTCTGTAGATCCAGACAGGCCTGTCGGAGTGTGCATCTTCCCATCTGGAGGGAAAAAAAAACCAAAACAAAACATAAGCACATATTTTAATTAAAAACATCTAAGTGAAGCAAAAAAAAAAACCAACCAAAATTTGGATGTCCAGATAGATGTAAATTATAATCCGCCTACATCAGTCTGGAGCAGCTAATCAGCACCAGCTGTGAGCCATTATAACAGCTTTAGTACTGAATTTTCAGCTCAAGCTATTAATTGGTGACCTGAATCTTCTCTCAGAATCACGATTTGACAGCTTTAACACAACAGATGATTCTCTAGATGATTCTCTACTTAATTTGCTGAAGTTTCCTATTTAAGTTAGTTTCCTTTAGTAAATCAATAAAACACTGCACTGCACAACGTTGCATCAGCCACAAAAGTTCCTGCTTTTCCGAGTCATTCCCTCCCCTTTATAATCTCGTTCCCATACCTTAATCATTGTCTTGCCACACATGAATAAATCATGGCCACGCTATTATAACTCAATAGGGATGTCACCAGCAGGGCTGCCTAGAAATGCACCATAAAATAAGACTTTTTTAACCATTACAAAGCAAGAACCGGTGTAAATAAGTACATACTGTATTTTCTGGACTATAACACGCACTTAAAATCCTTAAATTTGATCAAAATTCGACAGTTTGCCTTATAATCCAGTGCGCTTTATGTATGGATTCTGGTTGTGCTTACTGACCGATTTTATGTGGTGCATGGTGCTCAAAAATCTGTCAAAATGTTTTGGATTGCCTTTGGTAAGCAACGAAGCCGAAGAGCTTGATGGATTTTAGGAGCATTACGGTAACCACAGTCAGGGTGTTTGTTATGAACTCAAAATGGTTCCGTTAAGAGACATGCTTATGCAGTGGATTTCAAACTCAAGGCTATAAAGTACATAATAGAACATGGAAATAGAGCAGCTGTGAGAAATTTCAACATTAATTAATCAATGGTGTGGAAGTGGAGAAAGCAAGATGATGATTTGCACCAAACACCAAGATTAAACAGAGAAGACCTAACGCTGAGTTTCAGAGTGATAAAACTCTGAAACCTTTTGCAGTGATAAAAAGGTTGGGGACCACTGCTCTAAACCACTAATCCACCATGATTATCTGGAAGAAAAAAGAAGTACATGACGTCCTGATTGGCTCCTTAAATTTACCCAAGTCTTCCACCATCATTTTACTCAGCAGTTATTTACCAGATAAGACAAGTTGTTTATGATAAGCTGTAGCCTTCAGCACTAGAAGAAGCAGCTATCAGACAAAACGAGCACACTATTGTTACACATGATGAAGAAACATCAGGTACAAGGTTTGTAACTGGCAGATCAATCCACCAGACGTCCTACCTCCAGGAAACTCGACTGCGTTTTGGCCGGAGCGCAGTCTCCAGTGGACTTCCCCAGACTGGAAGGTCTGACTGACGGCTCTGACTGAGACGGTTTTGATCTTCATTCCTACAGGAGCACAAACGATCCGCCAACTCAGCCTGCCCGAGCTCGAACCTTCAGTCCGGGCAAGGTACACCTACAAACAAAGGACAGTGAACAGAATTACAAAATTAGATTAAACTCAACACATTTCAGCAAATTGTAACAGGCTACGTTTAAATAACATTTTTTTAATAGAATAGTACTACGTAGAAGCGTGAAATAACACTTACTAAACTTGAACAGACTCCACCCATGAGTGAGACAAGAGTGAATTCAAAGAAACACAAGTGACCGGAGATAAATTTAGCACTGATTTTAATAATTTATTTAGGGTTTTTAAGGCCATGTTTATCCTTTATAGATTCTTTTCATGATAGGATTTCAGATTTGTCTTTGTCGTTTGATTCTTACTTTTAAGTTCAAATCAAGCCCTTAAAAAAAGTTGTGGTATCAGTGTATATATATTGAAACAAACCATTTGCCAGTCCTTTTCTTCTTTTCTAAACACACCCTCATTCTGCCACACAGCCTTATCCCAGCCCTGGATCATCTCCTGGCTGTTATGCACTCTACAGTAGCAGTCCTCAGTTACGCTGTACCGTAAGTGGAAGAGCATCACCTTCTTCTCCATCTCAGTAGGTATGAACATGAACTCAGCATCTTTCTGGAAATACAATCCACAGTTTGCTGTCAAAACATAAAACTGATTAAAGCAGTGCCCTGACTTATGCCTCTACACAGTTTTCTCCAAAGCCTTGCTACCCTGACCAGGAAAAGCAGTTCAAATGCAAAAAATACACAATAAGTATACGTACTTTCTTAGCAGCAGCATCACCAGTCTCTCCACGAGCAACCCTCCAGACCAGAGATCCTGAGCTTCGGCCTCCAAGCTCCCCCGGTTTGGGGGTTTTTGGGGAAATAAACTCCACCAGCTCCACCAACAGCCTCTCCAGCAGCTCGCGCTTCTTCTCAGCATTCAGTGACTGCTGCCTCTGCACACAAAGTCGGTGAAAAAACACACACAAACTGAATTAACATAGTTTTAACGGATCCAGACGATCCATTAATGTTCACGTTTACACACACGAACACATGGACACTACTGGACTAGATCAAATTTGAACAAATTTTTATAAGCATGTACAACCCCAATTCCAAAAAACAGAATACGATGACTGGCAAATCCTTTTCAGCCCATATTGAATGCACTACAAAGACAAAATACGAATGTTCAAACAGATAAACTTTATTGTGTGTGTTTTTTTTTTTTTTTTGCAAATATTCACTCATTACGAATTTGATGCCTGCAACACATTCCAAAAAAACGTTGGAATGGTGGCAATTTAGGGCTAATAATAAGGTTAAAAACTATATAATGATGTGATTTCAAACATGTGATTATGATCATGATTTGGTACAAAAGCAACATCCAAGAAAGGCTGATACCCCATTCTCACATAGCAGTATTTTGGCCTGGGCTACCGTGGGTCAAAAAGCCACGACATTTGCCACAAAATTCAAGTAAAAAGGCTGCGTAGAATAGTATGCAAATTATCCTACCGTTAAACCTCAGCAGGTGCCGTATACATTCCAGATTGTGTCATGATTGTACCTCGAATCCCACAACAAACTTCATTAAAAAAGTCGGTGAAAACTTCCGAGCGACGCCGA
>JAVSBU010047565.1:0-14184 GCA_033118015.1 Loricariichthys derbyi
GCGATTAATCGTGATTAATCACAGCCCAAGAGTGTGATTAATCTGATTAAAAATTTTAATCGTTTGACAGCCCTAGTTTAGATCAAAGCATATTCATGTGTTAGAATGGCCCAGTCAAAAGTCCAGACCTAAGTCTTATTTATACTCTATGGCAAACTTGATAATTGCATGGTTTTAAAAATTTTAAACCATATATCATTTACTTTACAGTTCATACATACTTGCTACTTTGTGTTGGTCTATCACATAAAATCTTAATAAAATATATTTAAGTTTGTGGGTGTAGGGTGAAATAAATAAAGAAGCGTTCAATGGGTACGAATACTTTTGCAAGGGACTGTAGTAAAGCTGCCTCTATTATATGCTTTATTTATTTAAGGACCTCTCCATTTAGCATGTCACACTTTACTGGTATAAGTGGTTTTACACAAAATAAAAGTATCTCTTTTTATGTAAGGTATAAATCAAAGCAAAATGTATTGTGTTTAGAGGAAAAAAATGGTGTGTCCAAAGAAGATTATTTTGCAATAACAGCATATCCTGTAGTGCTCTGTTTTACTGATACAGTGGGAACAGTCAGACTTTTTTTTCTTTGTTGAAGGGCACATCATTTTCAATTATTTGTAGACACATTTAAGTATTTTAAACCTCTGCAGTGCAAGATAGTTCATTCTGTACTTTATTACAATTATAAAACGAGTGGATAAAATACTGGCCACCTTGTTTTTCTCCTTCTGTGTCAGAAAACTTAAAGCTTCAGAAGTTGTAACTCAAATCGTCTTTTTGGTTATGCATGTACACATATTGGCTATTAAGGGCAGTTAATTCGAATTTTTATGTAGAAATTGTTCTGTTAAACATTCCAGTTTCAACCAATAAGATAAAAGGTTTTTTTTTAACAAAAGATGACATCACACACCTAGCACAAACCTTTAAGCATGCATACAAATTCTGTCTTAATCACCAAACTCAATCGCTGTCTTGTTTCTACTCTCCTGTTGCGTGTGTTTATGTGTGTGTGGGTGCTTTAATGTGAGTCTTCCCAAAGGCTTTTGGCTGACAGCACAAGATAGCTAATTAGCAACAGGAATCTAGACAGCTAGCATTTACCTGCTGAGAAAAGGGGTGATGCTTGTCCACCCTACAAGTCCCACGTGGAAGCATTTCTGCTCTGCCTGAAAAGAACAGGCCTGATTACAGGCCTTGCACAGTAAATAGAATATGACATCTGACACATTGAAATGCTTGTTTGTAAAGTAAAAGCAAGTGAATTTGACACATGAGGCCAAATAATAATAATTTGTAGGTCCTGTACATGACATCCAAGACAGGAAAATACTGTGAAAATAGAGTGTGGATATTAATGCAATCCACAATTATGCATTCTAGCTTACACTGTATCACATTACAGACTTAAACATTGCCCTATCAGGAGTGTCTGGTCAGTGATCAGTGAATTGATTTTTTTCAGAATATTATTTTACACTCTGGTTTTCACAATAGGAGCCTTACACCAAATGTTTTTTCAACAATTTTACAGTCGCGGGTGAATTTTCAAAGTCAGAATAAAATCATGGGGTCTTTCTGGAGTCATGTCGAAATTGCGTCATTTCCATCATTACATGTAAGGTAGCGATCAGAGCTGTTTTAAGTCAGTCTTTGACTTTCTGATAAAATTACACTGTCACCAACTAATAGGTGATCTCTCAGCATCAAATGACAAGCAGCAAATAATTCCTGAATACAGGAATGCCTTTAGATCATCCCCAAAAGAGTCGTTGAAATAGTGTGTTTTGATATTTGGACATATAGTACTAAGTGCTTAATTTGATTTAGATCCTCTCCTATTTGGACTGCATGTGTTCTTACATGTAGGTGGATTAAAATAAAATTAAAACAATTAATCTGAAATTATAGTATACATATTTGTGTGTAACCTGCTTTCCAAAAAGCCCAAATGGCTTATTTTCTTTGGTGATAACTCTAGCCCTAGTGTATAAATAGATAATCAGGCACATTTTGCCTATATATAAACTGCTAAAAAAAAAAAAAAAAAAAAAAAAAAACAATTAAGGGAACACTTAAATCACACATGGCATCTCAATGAATCAGATATTCACGTTAAAAATCTTTACTGATATAAACGACATAATTTGTTAAGTAAAAAAGAATAAAAGAATGTCAATTGAAACCAAAATCATTAACCCGTGGATTTTGTTATGCCAACTCATAATTCTACTCAGTAGTTTGTAGGTCCCTGTGATAGCCTAGTGGTTAAGGTGCTGGACTATGGATCAGTAGGTCCGGGGGCCACCTCTGCCAAGCTGCCACTGTTGAGTCCTTGAGTAAGCCCACAACTGCTTTGATTGTATTGTAAGACTTCATCAAGTCAAGTCAAGTCAAATTTATTTATATAGCACAATTCCTACACAAGGTAACTCAAAGTGCTTCAATTGTAAGTCTCTCTGGATAAGGGTGTCTGCTAAATGCCATAAATGTAAATGCTAAATGCCATAAGTGATCCCCATGTGTCGGCACTCCCTGAATTGTCTGGGCATGCTCCTGATGAGATAACACATGGTGTCTGCTCATGGTGTATCGCATGTCCTCTTAAACCTGAATAAGGGATTAGAGAACTCCTGGACAGTCTGGAACAACTTGACAATGGTGTCTACATCAATACATAAGGTCCCAGAGGTTCTTAATTGGATTCAGGTCTAGGAAATGTGAGAGCCAATTAATGGTATCAGTACTTTCATTGTCCAGGAAATGCATACAAACTGTGGACAAAAGAGGCCAAGCATTGTCCTGCACCAGTAGAAAGCCAGGCCCCAATGCACCAGCATCCAGTCTGACAGTGGCTCTGAGGATTTAATCTCGGTATCTAACATCATTCAGAGTATCACTGAAGGTTTGTGCATCCCTCCTCAGACATGCATCACCACAACATCACTGACCCACCAGCAAACCGGTCATACCATTGACGATGATACTGCAGTCAGCATAGCATTCACTATGGCATTTCCAGACTCTTTTACATCTGTTAGTGTGAACCTGCTCTCATCTGTGAAGAGAACAGGGAGCCACTGGTGGACATGCCAATTCTGGTGTTCTCTGATAAATGCCAATTGAGATGCTCAGTGCTGAAATCAGTCATTAGGGAACACTAGCCAGTGTATCTTTTGTGCCTGTCCCAAGCCCAGTAAATGGTGAAAGTTGTCAGGAAGGGAATCCAATGCAAAACACTTTGCCAAAACTAACATGTGAGTTCATCTAACTGACATCATACCAGGTTATTCGAAGCCTGGGATAACAATGATCACCACTGGTGCAGTTGACAAACAGGGTGCAGGTAGAAATTGTACTACTGTTAGGAATCTGGTCTGAAGAAAATCTTGAATGATCATGATCAGCAATCACTTAAATGTTTGGTGATGGGAAATCATAGTCTATGACTACTCTGCAACAAAAAAAGCATATGAGGGACCGTGGCAGCATAGTGGTTAAGTTGCTGGACTATGGACCAAAAGGTTCAGGTTTCAAATCTCACCTCTGCCAAGCTGCCACTGTTGGGGTCTTGAGCAAGACCCTTAACCTACAATTGCTTGGACTGTAGATTGTATCAATTGTACAGTACGTCGCTCTGGATAAGGACGTCTGATAAATGCCATAAATGTAAATGCCTTGCCTTTAGATGTGAGAGGGTGTCAGACTTTAGCCTTTTAAAAATCATTTTTGAATCTTGTAAAAGTCGTCTGGTGTATGGACAGTTTAAGACAAGGTATTTAGATATAAACACAAGCAGATGTTTTACATCCACTACAGCTACAGAAAACTTTGGCATGAATGAAGGTGTTCAGCACACTGACAGAATCTTTTTGATCTGAAGCTCATTTGATTTTGATTTTCAGATTGTGAAAACAAGGCTACACTATACTTTATGATATCCATGTTTTACCCAGGAGTTTTCAGATACGTTATAAAAAATTATGAGGAAAACACCTAAATAGTTTGCAACAGTCAATGATGCATAATAACATTTTAGCATTTTTGCCTTTTGTTTGTTCATTGTTGTCTCTTCCTATCATTGTGAACCCATATGTACACTGATCGGCCATAACATTAAAACTACTGACAGGCAAAATAAAACTGACAATGTGATGCTCTGAGCAATACTCAGCTGTGAAACTTCAGGTCTTGTCATTCATTAGGATGTTAATTTGACAAACTACTACCTAGCTAAACATTGTAGAACATGAGAAAGAGTTCAAGGTGTTGATTTTGTTCTGGACAAAAGACTGATCCATGGTGGTCCCACCTCACAACGAAGAGGACTGAAAGCATCTTGGTGTCAGACACCCCAGGGGGACCTACACTATATTATAAAGGTGATATTAATATAATGGCTAATCAGTATCAAAAAGTCAAAATACAGGTACATCTCAAAATATCATGAAAAAGTTTAATATTCTTTGTCACTCATTTCAGAAAGTGAAAGCCATATATTATACATATTCATTACAAATTAAACATTTCAAGCCAATTATTTCTTGAAATTTTGATGATTGTGGGTTACAGATAATGAAAACCCAAAATTCAGTGTCTCAGAAAATTAGAATATTACATAAGATCAAGAGCCTCTATACAGAGATGAATCCTATGGGGTACAACTGTCACATTCCTCATGTCAAGCCAATTCTGAATCAGAGACAACATCAGAAGCTTCTTACCTGGGCTGTGGAGAAAAAGAACTAGACTGTTGCTCAGTGGTCCAAAGTCCTTTTTAGGTGAAAGTAAATTTTGCATGTCATTTGGAAATTAAGGTCCCAGAGTCTGGAAGAAGAGTGGAGAGGCACAGAATCCATGTTTCTCGAAGTCCAGTATGAAAGTTGGTTCACTGTGCTTTCTGAAGTCCACAGTCAACACAGCCATCTAGCAGGAAATTTTAGAGCACTTCATGCTTCCTTCTGCTGACAAGCTTTAAGGAGATGCTGATTTCATTTTCCAGCAGGACCTGGCACCTCTCCTCACTGCCAAAGGTACCAAAAGCTGGTTCCATGACCATAGTGTTACTGTGCTTGATAGGCCAGCAAACTCACCTGATCTGAACCCCATAGAGAATCTATGGACTATTGTCAAGAGGAATATGAGAAACACCAAACCCAACAATGCAGCTGACCTGAAGGCTGCAATCAAACAAACCTGGGCTTCCATTCCACCTGAGAGTGTCACAGGCTGATCACCTCCATGCCATGCTGCATTGATGCAGTAATTCCTGCAAAAAGAGGAACAAAGTATTGAGTGTATAGAAATGAACACACTTTTCAGGAGCCTGACATTTCTGTTTAAAATATCCTTTTTTATTGATCTTATGTAATATTCTAATTTTCCGAGACACTGAATTTTGGGTTTTCATTATCTGTAAGCCACAATCATAAAAAAATCAATAAATAAATGATTGAAATGTTTAATTCTATGTGTATTGGATCTATATAATATATGGGTTTCACTTTCTGAAATGAGCAACGAAAATATTGAACTTTTTCATGATATTCAAATTTTTTGAGATGTATCTATATCATCATCATCATCATCATCATCATTGTCTTATCCGCTTATCTTGGTCAGGGTTATAGGTGACTCTGTACCTAGCTGGCGATACAAGGTGCAAGGCAGGAACAACCCTAGACAGGCCGTCAATCCATCATAGTGCATATCCACTCACAGACCCCCACTTGCACTTTGGAAACACCAATTAACCTAACATGCATATCTTTGGAATGTGGGAGGAAATTGGAGTACTCAGAGAAAACCCACGCGGACATGAGGAGGACATGGAAACTCCCCATATGTGGAGTGGATCGGACCAAGGATTTCTTAGCTGTGAGGTGGCAATGCTAAGCATTCCACCATCATAATACATAGCACAGTTTATATATTCCAGCACATACTAGCAAAAATAAACTTTATGTTTACTTGTGTTTTATTTTTTTTTAATGCAGAAATGGTTTGGTAAAAGCCTAATTTCTATCAGCTAAATAATATATTGATCAACTAGTTCTTTTGTAATAAATACATCAAAACTGATTGAGTACCCCTGTTCAGACTACAAGTTGTGCTGATTTTATAACTGAAAATTACAAAAAAAAAAAAAAAAAAAAAAAAAAAAAAATTAATGGATACATTTGTACGAGACTGTTTGGTCACATTTTCAGACATGTAACATTGTTATTATGTTGTCAATATGGATAATTAAATGTTTGATTCATGTGTAATATTTAAATTTGTCCTCTTTTCTTTATTTGAAAAATGACCAACATGCCAGTTGACAAGGGAGGCATATCTCTGAGGACAGTGTTCATTTCACATTAAAAATGTAAATGGAGAATGAAAACCCTATGTGTAAATTCAATCAAACTATTCAGTCAATGTAAAAGCCAGCAACTGTGAGCTAAAGTTTGTTTGTGGCTTGAATTACAAGCTCACATAAACCAAGAGGTGGCACTTCTCTAACTCTAAGTGAGGCTTTATTGGTTTTTGTAGAAAATTTAAGCCACATACAAAGCCAACATTGTGTTATAAGGCATTAATCTTGGTGGTTTATTTGTCATTGTTGTTGCTATTTGATTTGTTTTGGCATTTACCCCATAAATGGGACAGATTTGCAAAGGATTCAGGTGTAAATAGCTATAGCTTTATAGTTTTTGCCTTACTGTTTATCACTGGAGCATGGGGTTGAAAATAAACAGCTATATGATGATCGTTTATACAGCTAATACATAAGCACAAAATGTAAATTAAGCAATAGCATGCAAGTCACATCTACCACTTCGATCTCTGATCTAATCTAATAAAAACGTAAACCCAGCAATCAGGATTATTGATTTTGTGAAAACATACATAGGTTTACATACAGAAAAAAATGGTCCCATCAGTAAATTAGGAGCAGGCGGTTGGGGCCAACTAACACACCGCTGCATGCATTCCAGCTCACCTTGTACTCTGTTTTCATTACCGTGGAACAATAAGGCAATCAAACAGGATGACACATGTGAAGGAATCAATGGCAAAAGCCATGTTTATTAATGTTCAGTCATTTCCAGTTCAACATCAAATTATTCTTATGCTTGATTGGGTCATGTATTTATGTCACTTATAATTATATGATTTCTGCGTATGTAGGAGGGAAAATGACAGATATGTGGAACATTGTCTACAGACCTGTAAAGAATTACTGATTTTTATCTTACTATAATAAATTAGCGTAGCATAATTCAGGCTGGAAATGGAAATGTTATTATTGCTGTCATTTTTAATTAAAGAGCTACTAGCTACTTCCTTAAACAGCACTGGAATTGGGCTGAAAGTTTGTAGTCATATCAGCAGATACACAAAGTAGAACATAAATATGACATTTCATACCAAAGTCGTTACCTTTTTTTAATTTAACCAAGGGAAAAGGGATTGACTAGCCATAGTGGTCAAATGGTGGAAAGTCTTTAACCTTAACCAAAAACAACCAAAAACATTTGGTTGTTTTCGGTTAAAGTTAAAGTTATTATGCAGATGAAAACATTTTCCTTCATGTTGCTTCTTCATTAGAGAAAGAACATTTTTAATCACATTGATACAAATATAGTGCTACCTCGGTAGTCGACCACCTCATAACTTGTTAAATTCAGTTTTCAGTGCATTTTGATGAGGATAAATTGGTTTCAGCACTAGTGCACTCCGCACTCTTGTTTAAACTTGAACTAGTCAAGTCACACGATTCAGCTAAAACATGATTCATGATTCACATTCAGCCTCATAATAGCTCTTGTTCAGTAGCTTGTGGTAATGCATTGTTAGTTGATTTGGTTTCTGCCAGAAGGATTAAAGCAAGCAAACAAGGAAGGAAGGATATAAATTATGTTTATTGTGGTTTTCTTTATTTGTACATCTACAGTACAGTAGGGCAAATAAGTCACCATGGGTCCTTAGAAGGTTAGTGGTAAAAACCAAGGAAAAAAATGACAACCACTGTAAAGTATCATAATCTCTTGCATACACTGGACATCCCTACATCTTATTTATTATACATAAATATGCCATAAAACATCTTCAGATTTTCACACAAGATTTTCACTAGAAGAAGATTAAGAGAACCTAGTTAAACAAATGAGACAAAAATATTATACTTGGTAATTTATTTGTTGAGGAAAATGATCCAATATTACATATTAGTGAGTGGCAAACATATGTGAACCTCTAGGGTTATCAGTTAATTTGCAAGTTAATTTAAAGTCAGGTGTTGACAATCAGATGTGAGTGGCACCCTGTTTAATTTAAAGAACAGGGGTCAAAGTCTGCTTTTCACAACATGTTTATGGAAGTGTATCATGGCATGAACAATGGAGATTTCTAGGCTGGAAAAGGTTACAAAACCATCTCTCACATTGGATAATGTTAATGTTCATGAGACCATCATCAGAAGAGCACTGAACAACAATGGTGTGCATGAAGGGTTGCATGGAGAAAGCTACTGCTCTCCAAAAAGAAATCGGGTCATGCATTAAGACAACGACCCTAAGCACACAAGTTCTTATACCAAAGAATAGTTAAAGGATAATAAAGTTAATATTTTTGGATGGCCAAGCCTTGACCTTAATCTAATTAAAATATTGTGTAAGGACCTGAAGCAAGCAGTTAATATGAGGAAACACATCAACATCCCAGAGTTGAAGCTGATCTGTATGGAGGAATGGGATAAAATTCCTCAAAGTTTGCAGAACTGATCAATAGTTACCAGAAATGTTTAGTTGCAGTTAGTGCTGTATGGGGTGGGGGTGGTGGTGGTATTGGGTCACACCAGATACTGAAAGCAAAGGTTCACTTACTGGATGCTTTTCCTCAATAAATAAATGAACAAATATAATTTTTTGTATCATTTGTTTAAAAGGGTTTTCTTTATCTACTTTTAGGACTTGTGTGAAAATAAGCCAACCACTAGGGAACACTAGTCAGTGTATCTTTTGTGCCAATCCCAAGCCCAGGTAAATGGTGAGGGTTGAGTCAGGAAAGGAATCCGATGTAAAACACTTTGCCAAACATGCAAGTTCATCTAACTGACATAATACCGGCTGGGTCTAGGCCTGGGTTAACAACGACTGCCACTGGTGCTGTTGACAAAAAGGGTGTTTGTGGAAATTGGGCTACTGTTAGTTGAATACCACGAGGAGGGAAACGAGTCAGGAGACAGAAAGAGAAGAGGAAAGTTAAGAGCATACGACTGAGGGTGGCAACTCTAAATATGGGGACAATGACAGACAAAGGTAGAGAGCTGGCTGACATGATACAGAAGGAAAGTAGATGTTTTATGCTTCCAAGAAACCAAGTGGAAGGTCAGCAAGGTGCACAGCATTGGAGGAGGATTTAAACTGTTTTACCATGGTGGACAGAAAGAGAAATTGAGTAGGGGTGGTCTTGAAAGAGGAGTTAGCAAAGAATGTTGTAGACGTGAGAAGAGTGACTGATAGGGTGAAGTTTCTGAAGGTAGAATTAGAAGGTCTGATGGAGAATGTTGTAAGTGGGCATGCTCCACAGTTTGGATGTGAAGAAGAGGAAAAAGAGAAGTTCTGGAAGGATTCAAAGGAAGTTTTGTACCATCTGCAGTTGCCATTCTCAATAAGTTACCAAGCTAAACATTCACCTCTTTGTTTTGTTTTCTTGTGTAAAATGTTTTTTGTTACCTGTGTGTGTGCAATATGACAGTCTGTGAAAACAAGTTTCCCTTTGTGGGACAATAAATATATCCAACCATCCATCCATCCATCCATCCATCCATCCATCCATCCATCCATCCATCCATCCATCGATCCATCTAGATAGATAAAGTGATAGTGAGTATTCCCAGGGAGGAGAGAGTGGTGATCAGAGCAGACCTAAATGGACATATTGGTGAAGGAAACAATGAAGATGTGATTGGTAGGTTCAGTGTCAAGGAAAAGGACCAGGAATGACAGATTGTGGTGGATTTTGCCAAGAGGATGGAAATGGCTGTAGTCAACACGTATTTCCAAAATAAGGAGAAATTATAGGGTGACTTATAATAGTGGAGGAAAAAATACACAAGTAGACTACATTCTATGTAGAAGAGGAAACCTGAGGAAGATTGGGGATTGTAAGGTTGTGGCAGGTGAGAGTGTGGCCAGACAACATCGAGTGGGAGAAAGAGACGAAGTGAAAAAGAGTCAAAACAGAAAAGAAGACCAAATGGTGGAAGCTGAGGAAGGAAGAATGTGGGGAAGAGTTCAGAGAGCTGTTAAAGGCTCTGGGTGGTAAGAAAGAGCTTCCAGGTGATTGGGGTGCTACAGCAACAATTAGAGAGACAGGTACGAAGGTACTTGGTGTATCATCTGGACAGAGAAAAGATGATAAGGACAAGGCCAGAGAGAGAAATCAGGCTGTAAAGGATATTTAGCAGGTTAGATTTGTTAAAGATAGGAATGGTAATGTTCTAACAAGCGAGGAGAGTGGGATGGGAAGATGGATGGGGTACTTTGAGGAGTTAATGAACAAAGGGAATGAAAGGGAAAGAAGAGTAAAGGTCGTAGAAACTGTGGATAAGGAATGGGAAAGATCAGTTAGAATGAAGATCGGAGTGCTTTGAAGAGGATGAAGAAAGGGAAGGCAGTTGGATCTCATGACATACCAGTGGAGGTATGGAAATGTCTAGGAGAGATATCATTGAAAATTTTGACTCAGTTATTGACTGGCATTGTTGAGAGTGAGAAAATGCCAGGGGAATGGAGGAGAAATATGCTGGTGCCCATTTTTAAGGACAAGGGTGATGTACAGAGTTGTAACAACTACAGGGGAATTAAGCGGATGAGTCATACAATGAAGATCTGGGAGAGAGTGGTGGAAGCTAGCCTTAGACAAGAGGTAACTATTTGTGAGAAGCAGTATGGTTTCATGCCAAGAAAGAGCATCACAAATGCCATCTTTGCTTTGAGGATGCTGATGGAGAAGTACAAAGATGGTCAAAAAGAACTTCATTGTGTCTTTGTTGATTTAGAAAAGCATATCAGAGATTGCCAAGGGAGGAGCTGTGGTGTTGTACAACGACTAACAGATGAGGTAGGGCAGGAATCACCATGAAATATGATGTTTGCAGATGATATTGTCATATGTACTGAGAACATGGAACAAGAGGAACATAATTTGGAGAGACGGAGATATGCACTTGAAAGAAGAGGAATGAAAATCAGCTGTAGCAGGACAGAGTACATGTGTGTGAGTGAGAGGGAGTCAGATGGAACAGTGAGGATACAAGGATAGAGGTCACAAAGGTGCAGAACTTCAAGTACTTACGGTAAATTGTCCAGGAAAATGGGGATTGTGATAAAAAGGTTAAGAAGAGAGTCCTGGCAGGATGGAGTGGGTGGAGAAAAGTTTCAGGAGTGATTTGTGACAAAAGGGTCGCAGCAAAGGTCAATGCTGGACTATGCATGGCAGGGGATGTCCTCTGAGTCGAGCCTACAGTTGACCACATACTCATGTGTGTGTGTGTGTGGGGGGGGGTAATATCCATTTTAAGCAGGGAGTTATCCCCCCTCCAGGTCTCCGGTAGCGGCCGGGTTCTTTTTTGTTAAAAAAAAAAGATGGCACCCTCCACCGCTGTATAGACTACAGGGGCATAAACAACATCTCAAAGAAGTACCCGTACCCATTGCCACTGGTGCCAGCAGCACTCGAACAGTTGAGAGGGGCGCAGTACTTCACGAAGCTCGACCTTCAAAGTGCGTACAACCTTATCCGCATCCGAAGGGGAGACGAGTGGAAGACCGCCTTCATTACTGATAGGGGCCACTACGAGTAACTCATCATGCCCTTATCGGTGGCACCTTCGGTCTTCCAATCGTTCATTAACGACGTGCTCAGATATATGCTCGATCACTTCGTCATCGCCTACATCAATGATATACTCATCTACTCCAAGGACCTCCCAAGCCACACCAAGCATGTTCAAGCAGTGCTCAAAAGACTACTTAAAAATAACTTATTTATCAAACTCATATAACACAGATGTACATTTCAGCAGATTAGATAAGCTAAGACAGATGTACATTTCAAAGTATTTGGAAATTGTCACTGTTGATCCATAGATAAAACTGGAAAAATTATGAGAAAACGTAGGGATGTAACTGATATTAACTGATAGAAGCTGCTGATTAGATGTGCACAATTATAAGGGGCACTTTTAGACCAGGTCATCATTACTTCTGGTATTTCCTGCATAGAAAAAACAGCACTCTAAGTTATACCATAGTAGTTCAGTTCAGTTTAGGTCCTTTTTATCAAGATCATATGTTTTGGCTCAGTGTCTTGTTCTGCCATTAAACGTCTATTATACTTCAGGTGATTGATGCCTACCCTGACATTTGTGGAAGATTTCCTGAAACAATTTGAAATTAATTGCTTCCTGAAGCTGCCCAGACCCTGAGGCAGCAAAACAGTCCCAACCCATGACACCCCTACGATCATATTTCACAGTCAGGGTAAGATATTTGTATTGGGGAATAATTCAGTTTTCACTTTTATAGTTAAAATATTTCATGTCTTTTTTCTAGTAAACCTCATTTCATTTGTTATTAAACACCCATTTTGCATTTCAGGCCTGCAGCAGGTTCCAAAAAAGTTGGGACAGGTGAAATGTAAGGCTAGTAATTGTCACTTTCGGGGAATTTAAACACAAAAGGACCCATACGCAGGACAGTGAAACCAATAAAAGTGCTTTATTTAAAGAACATAAAAGAACCAAAACCAGACCAAACACAGCCAAACCGGCTGACCCCCAGTGCGAACTGGGATGCACTGGAACACTGAGCGCATGTCCCACCAACGGGTCTCAGCAGGGGAGCCCCGGGGAACCCCAGGCAGGAGGACACTGCTTGACGGTGGACTGGCACTGCTAGAAACAACACTCTCGTCGTTTTAGGGGCGCCTTTCCAGGCACCCAACCAGTCGATCCCACGTCCCGCGTGGACGTGCTCGGGAACCCGACCATTCGTTCCCGCCAACTGTCCAACCGGAGACTGGTGCCTCCCGATCACTGGGGCACCTAGTATGTCCCTACACTATCTGATAGGACTGCCATACCTCGGGGCTCCTGCCCGTACTCCACCTGTCCTCTACGAAGGACAGGTGGTACCTTCTTCCCTAATGATGGAATCCAGGACCGGGACGTGCCTCGCCAACAGAACCTGTAGAATACACCAGACAACATGATTAGCCTTTACCACAGTGCATCAACAGTTCCACCAGAGCGCTCCACTGCTTAAGGATCCAGAGTACGAGCGGCGCGCCGTCCCAATGTAACGGTCGATACGCCAGACAATGCCGCTCGAACTCGAGATCCTCTCCAGGCTATTTATAACACTCAATACAGTTGATCTTAATTAGTGACACGCTGCGGCAACGCGCCGCTAGAGGGCAATAACCCCTCCTCCAGCAGTGCAGGGACCATATGCCACAGAGAAGATACCCTTGTCGTGACAGTAATAAGGTTAAAAAAATATATATAATTATGTGATTTCAAAGAGCTGACATCACCAGGTGATTATGGTCATGAATTAGTAGTGTCTCCAAAAACATTTCAACTTCTTCTTATTGGGGTTTGTAAATTGGGAACAAATAATATCCATTTTAAATAACAAAGCTGGATTATAAAGTTGAATTTTATCATTTACAAAGGCAATCAAAAAAATTCAAATCCACCCACCCCCCCAAGATTTCAAGGCTATATCAATTTAGTTTCCCCCCCCCCCCCCCCAAATAACAAGATTCTGCTTTAGATTATTCATTATGAGTTGAGTTATCCATAAAATCAGAACAGAAAATGTATGATGTGGTATTTGTGTGTAACAGTATATTTTGTTAAGATAGCCATCTCACAGTTATAGCGTTGAGTCCGAATGACGTCATGACTGACACGGAGGTTTCGTACAAATGCTTCAGCATGGCTACTGCTGTACGCACTGTTCTGTAGGCGTGAAAAACAAATGTCCAAACTTTTCGTCTGCACATGCGCAGATCCGTGAAATGGCTCATCTTGATAGATAGCTCAACTTGACAGAACACGCACATTTCATCACTCTCTGTGAAAACATATTCCAGGAGCGACATTTCTGCATGAAACGA
>JAVSBU010047672.1:0-14181 GCA_033118015.1 Loricariichthys derbyi
TTAAAACTTTTAGGACTCTGTAGAAGCCCTGTTGTATTTAGTGCACGTGGCCATTAGCACACTTCTGGGTTTGTTAGTGAGGTTACTGATTTATTAACAGTAAAAAACCAACCTGTTCTGGAGTATGTAGCTGGTATACGTGTCCTTTATATTTTTATGTATGATGTCTGGTCTTCCCCATGTGCTCGAGCCCTCTATTAAATGTTACTCTCTTCGTGTAATCCTTGTCGGAGTATCTTGAATCACTGCGGCACACAACGAGTTAAGAACCAAAAAAAGCCCTAACGCCAGCGTTACAATACAGCGCTTGTCAAGAGGAGCTTACATTCGCACGCATGCACATTTGAGCATGCTATTTTTAGAAAAATACGTCATTCGGACTCAACCCTTGAGCAACAGTTGCAAGGAAAAACTCCCTAAACGTTAATAGGAAAACCTTGTGAGGACCAAGACTCAAAAAGGGCCCATCCTTATTGGGCTTAAAAATATAGGGTACTGAACAGCATGCAAATTTTTCCCTACCCGGATTTGAACCGAGGCCCTTAGGAACTACCATTTCCAACAGGTGACTCTTACCAAGATGCTAACTAGCTAACTGCTAATAAACCGTATTGGTCACAGTCAGGAAAGCACATGGCTTAGCATATAGCTAACAGAGAGACGCACTGATTATTTAAGAAATGGTTTTGATTTTCATGATTTAACCCCTTTTCTGGTGCTTTGACCACCAGAAGTCACTAGGCCTAAGTCACAGTGTTGGTTAGCGGGTTGCAATTGACCCCAGTTAGCTTCCCCTCTACATATTAAAGTGGGAAAGCAGCCATATTGGATAGAATGAGATCATTGCACAGGTTTTAGGAAGATTTGACTGTTTAAAATGATTTGATTTTTAATGCAATCACTTCACAGCTCGAGATTCCCAGTAGGTGCCGCCTATATGGAGTTTGCATGTTCTCTCTGCTTTACATGGTTACATCCAGGAACTCCAGTTTCCTCCCAAATTCCAAAGACGTTAGGTTAATTTGTGCTTCTAAAGTACAATTGGGGTAACAAATCTAGGGTCGTTCCTGCCTTGCTCCCTGTGCTGGACCGAATTTTCCACGACCGTGATCAGGATGAAGTAGATAAGAAAATGAATGAAATCGTGATTAGGGGGATGTTCTTCATTTTTAGGACCATGTTAGCAAACATTTAAATATTGTTTATTTATCAGTTATTGTCCATCATGAAAGAAGTAACAACCACTTACATACAGTATTTGAGCCATTTTTTTAATTCAGGGAGTCAGACTGTCACCACATTAGAAAGTGCCCTGTAAAGAGGATTTTATATTTTATTTTATATTTTCCTTTGAGGATTTTCAGGTTTCATTGTTGAATGGATGACACGTACTGACGTAACACAACTATACACCTATAAAGCTTATCGTTGTCTGAACGGAAGACGGATTTGGCAACAGATCATCTGAAACCTCTCTGAGATCCTGAATATGTTCTTCTTTTTTTTTGTCTTGTGTCAAGCACCATGAAATGAAACGTTTGACTGGACAGAGAAATCAAATTGCCAGTGTATGTTGTTCTGTATGTATGTAGGTATGTATATATTATATGTGTATATATTCAATGTTAGTTCAAAAGGGAACATTTATTTTTAAGGATAAAATTACTTTTGTTTTAAACTTTATCCCGATTAACACTTACCTTAAATTATTTAAAAAAAATAACTTTGGAGCCAGATATATTTAGTATTTCCTATGAATTGGTCCAAATTTCTAGTTACATACCTGCCTGATTATAATGGAAACATCATTATTGGAAATGGTTTCAGAAATGACAGCGAATACTAAAACTGCTAATAAATGTAATATTACAGAAAATGTAACAAACTCTCTAGTCCCACTGCGTTTTAATATGTTTTTCTTATTCGTTAAGGTATGCTAATTACTTGGAATATAGCCCAGAAAAACCTCCAGCTGCTAATTTGGCCATAATCCTGTCTGTACTGACCTCATGTTTTGTCTAAAAACTTTCTTGTTGTTTTTCATGATTTCACCCATAATGTTATTTTTGCTCCCTTGCTCAAGCCTATATTTTGTATAGTAACATTCGCATAACACTATAACTCAATCAGCCAGGCGTCTTCAAATAAATGTGTATAGAATCAAGAACGACGTTCACGTTTCTTTCTCAAAAGTGCATTTATGTTCTGGTAAAGGATTATAGCTTATTATGAACGAATAGTTTATTGACCAATTTGTGAGCCCATGCAAAAAATCTTACCTAACAGAAGTTGGACCCTGTATGGGCTTCCGATGTTATAGCCTGCTTCAAGGTTCAATGCGTGGTGCATTCTGAGACTTCTGCAGTTGTAATAAATTTTAGTTACTGTTACCTTTCTATCAGCTTAAACAACTCTGCCCATTCTCCTCTGTCCTCAAGATATTATGGGATATTATGCTCCTCACTGGATATATTAGCTTCCAACCATTCTTTTTAAACTCTACAGATGTCTGTGTGTTCAATCACCAGTTTTTGAAACCATCAGATGAGCTCATCTAGCATCAACAACCTGGCCACTTTCAAAATCTATTAAATCACCTTCCTTCCCCGCTCTTATGGTTGGTTTGATTTGTGGTTGTCTTAACCATGTCTACGTACCTAAACGAGCCTAAAAGATTATAAGTATATATAATTATAAGTTTTGCTGAAGCATGGTGCATGGCCATATATATATCAACACTAAATGTGCATGCGTCCAAATTATTCCATAAATATGGAGCCGTTTGTCAATTGCTGGTAAAAGAAGGCTTTCACTAAATTATTGGTCCTTAATGCATGGATTAGCGTCCATTAAGTCATAAAAGCACCAACAATCAGTACAATGGAGCTCCAATAT
This sequence comes from Loricariichthys derbyi, assembly GCA_033118015.1. Taxonomy (NCBI): domain Eukaryota; kingdom Metazoa; phylum Chordata; class Actinopteri; order Siluriformes; family Loricariidae; genus Loricariichthys; species Loricariichthys derbyi. The sequence continues at coordinate 2,896 of JAVSBU010047672.1, forward strand.
AACGGGGGGTCCAAAGACCTGGGCCACGATAAAGGTGGAACCGTGATGTAACGGATCCAACACAAATTTGTGTATTACCGCATGCACATATGACAGAATGAGAGAGAGAGAGAGGGGTGGTGCTTGCATGTGGAACGGAGCGTGTGTGCAGTATGTCCTGATTGGTTAAAATAAGCCAATTAGCTTTCAGTGTGGGCAGGCTCTTTGCTCAAGGAGAGGTTTTCAGTTGGCAGAGAGGGAGTGTGCCCCAAAAACACAAATACAAAACCCACTTCACCTCAGATTACATAATATCGACATAAAATAACGACAGTTTAGTGAGACTTCGCGAGTGTAAACTTTTATAAAAAAAAAAAAAAAAAAAACGGGTCCACGGCACGACTGCGTTATATTGGATTCCGCGATAGAACGGATCGTGAAATATCGGAGCTCCACTGTATTTCAGTTAATCCTATAGTTGTTGGATGGTGTTTAACCTCACCAAACTCCATACAAACCATTTCTTAATAGGTCTCAGCTTGCAGCAGGAGCATTGAAATTCTGGCCCAAACTCTTTGCCACAATATTGGATCCATATGACTTTCTGGAATGTCATTGTGTGCCGTAGCATTAAGTCTTCACTGGAACTGAAAACAGCCTGATTGCGTTATTGACCCTCCACCGCATTTTAAAGTTGCACAGTACAAATCCTGATTCTTTAGACTGCTAGAGGATGTTTTACTCTCTAATCCAATAGCTGTGTGCTTCACACCAGTCGTGTTGAATTATGGAGCTCTTAACGTACAGCTGCTAGGCCATGGCAAAACGGTCTGTGTGCTCCTGAAGAACACTACTTCTTATGTCGTTGCTTCAAGTGGCAGTTGTAGAAGTCAGAGAGTGTTGCCCCCAGGGACAGATAATTTATATACCCTATGTGCTTCAGCACGTGGTGGTCCTGTTCTTGTGTGGCCTAACACGTTGTGACTGCTGCTTCTGCTCACAGATGATTTAGTGTCCACGCACAAGGTAGAAATTTGACAAAGTGACCTGATGGAAATCTGGCATCCCATAATACTGTCCACAGCCCACTCTACTGCTATTAATATGGCTATATGCTTGGTTTTGACATTGTGGTATATATTAATTGAAAGTCATTGAACATTAAAATATTTAAAGAGAGAGAAATGAAGAGAAGTCAAGCAGTCCAGTTTGCCCGTCCAAGATTTTGGTGCAAAGACGATATCAAAGTTCACAACTAAAGTGAAGATTTAATGGTGATTCTCATTTGTTTCATTTTTATATCAAATGACCAAAAAGAGACTTAAGAAACAAAAAGAGACACCCAAACAGAAGGTACCATAAGGACTGATCCACTGGCTGAAAAGCCTTTTAGGGTGTTTTCATCTAACCCTAGTTTAACTGAACCAAACTCAGTTATTTTAAAGTTTTAAAGTTATTTGAAAGAGAATTAACTGTATCAATATTTGAATGGGGTGGCTCGTCTCCTCAACGAGGGTTCAACCCCAGATAGATCAGTCTGGGTCGCCTATATGTCTATGTAGGTTTACTCCAGGTGCTCTGGTTTCTTCGTTTTCTTGAGCTTCATTCCCTGCTCATTCTGAGCGTTGTTAAGGCTTATTGTTAATACGCTACATACTCCTCGTCTGTCTGTTGACACGTACCATCCTACCTTGCAACTCGCCGTGTCCGGAGTGCGCTGCATGACCACGACTGGTGGCCACTCTGGCAGTAGCCCCTCAGCGGAAGCATCTGGCAGAGTCAGCAGGTTCCGCCCCTCCTGCAAAGAAGGGAAGGCAACGTAGGACCAGGAGGTCCGAGGTAACAACAGAGCTCTTAGATAGAGTAGGATCAGTGCTTCCCCCTGGTTGTTCATACACATGACAAGTTCTAGCCTCTTCTTCTTCTTTCGGCTTTTCCCTTTTAAGGAGTCATTGTCCTCTACATCCTCTGTCCTTACACCAACTACTTCCGTGTCCTCTTTAACTGCATCCATATATCTCCTCTTTGGCCTTCCTCTTCATCTTTCCTGGTGTAACGAGAAGGCTGTTTTTTAAGGGTTTAAACCGTCTCACTCATGGGATCTTAACGGCGGTCACACTGCATTTACTGGCCTTTTATCGCCACCTAGCAGCACGGCGCTGATACACGCCCTGCACGTTGGGATCACACGCCACTCGAGCTCCAAGCCTGACTTCTGCCTTAAGAGTGGCATGCACAGTGGGGCTAGATGGCGCACTATTCTAACCATGATGTTTTTTGTGTTGCAGATATTGTAAATTTGGACCGAGGCACGTCCCCATCTCTGGTTGTTCCAGAGGGAAATGGGGACACCGGTACCTCCTGCCCTTAGTAGAGGGTAGGAGGAGTACAAGCAGGAGCTCGGAGGTAATATATGGACCTTTAGACAGTGTATGGAAATGGGGATTCCCTCTGGTGTCATGAGCCCCCCCCCGAGGCACTCCCTGGGATACACTGTCTGGTTGTGTGTACCCCACACATAAAAGGGTTTCCAGCAGCGGTTACCTATAGGGTTGGTGTGCCAAGGCCTGGGGCCTGGACCTGTTTCCAGTCCTTCCCCAAGTCGTTAGGCAGGGCCTGCCGACGACCACGGGACGTGTCCTCGAGGTCCAGTGTGCCCTAGCTTCCGCCGATTCCTGGGGATCAGCCGGCTTGGCTGTTTTTGGTTTGTTTTGTATTGGTTTCTGGTTTCTTCTGTGTTCTGTTAATAAACATGCTTGTTTATTTTATGCTGTCCTGCACTTGGGTCTCTTTATTTAGGTATGTAAATCCACCAGTTGTGACACCTGGTAACTGCATGTCTAACATCCTTCTATGAGTATACCCACTGTCTGGCTTCTCTATTTCCATTTCCATCAAGGTAGGAAGGAATAATTTGCTGTTATTTTTTCAAAATCAAGCGGAGCTGTTCGGAATGAAGAACATATGGAACAAACATTGGAGGGCAATGTGCAACTCATTTAGGTTTTTATAGGGCAGCAGCAGTGATGAGAGCTGGAGAATCGTGTGTCACTAACAGCTCGATACTGCAAACAAACCAGGAAGTGGTCCGAGACCGTTTTTCTTTCCCAATGCACAAACTAAGCAGACCACACAACGAACCACAAGCGAACCAAACTGAGACCTTCTTGGTTAGTGGTGGTGGTGTCAGATAGGTTCCTTTTTGGAGCCGTTTAGAGAGGTCTCAGTTCATCTGACATGTTCACATACACAAAAGAAACCATGACTCAGAGGTCTGAGTTCACTTCAGATGCAGAAATGGTCCAAGTGTGAAAACGCCCTTAGAATGTTTTTAAAAGAACATTTTTGGGAGAAAAACATTGTCGAGTGCAAAGCCATAAAATAATGAGCTGTGCATGAACACTGTGACAGATTAGTGATATTTGTAAAGCACTTTAGAATAAATCAAAGAAATTATTGGTATATATGAGAAATTGTTTAGTTGTCTATTCCAAGGGCTCAGTGTTTTTTTCGGATTTGAAGTTTAAAATGGTAGGAGACATTAATAGTGCTGTTAGACAGTGATGTTACTGATTGTAGCCATAGGTTTATATTCCACTTTCCACCTCTTCTCAGTCTATGAATCCCATCGCACATATTTATAGGCATATGGACCTCGTGCAACAAGTATATAATATTTAGTGTCTTTCAAGCCTCCTGGATTAATTTGATCAATTTAATATAAATCAGTTAGTGGGTATTGGATGCATTTACACACATTTTTAAGTGGCTGAGTGTTATCAAGATACCCAACATGAATTAAACAGTCAGATCTCTGCTAAAATTCAAGGTAAATTCAAGGAAAGGTACTAGAATGACAGAAGACTTAAATCAAAGTCTCATTCATTGCTTCCATTTTTGTCTAGGACAAAATACTGAGATATTAACACGATCTCTTAAGAAATTCTTACTGTTGAAACTGTATGCAGTGTGTTTTTGAACCAGACTTACAAAAATGTTGATGCCCAAATGCCAACTCAGTTTGTTGGCCAAAAATTTCATTTCATGCCTCAAGTCCAGTTTGGCCTTTGGCCGATTGTCCATGACGGTGTAAGGGTTTTCCAGTTTCCCTCCAGACCGACAGGAAGTTCCTGTGTCCACAGGCAGACAGAGCTTGTTGAGTGAGACGGATATCATGCCATCACAAACCTCAGTGACTTTTCCAAGAGGGATCCACTTAGACAAAGAGTAAACCAGGGGAAAAAACCCTGTTTAGGGCAGTTCTATGGTAGGAACGGTCATGAAAATGCATGGTATGTGAAACAGAGCAACTATTTAATGCCTCCTCTAAAAAAAATTAAAAAAGAAAAGCCAAGTCGCTAAACTGGAGCAGCTGGAACTGACATTCCTGTGCGTCTATTGTTTTGCTCTTGAGTAATGTTTGATAGAAAACATGGGATTCTGTGACAGCTTATGAGGGATAGATAAGTTTCCTGTCATTTCCAGGCACTTTTTATTAGAAGGTTGTACTTTGAAAGCCAAGAAAATCTTTTGGGAAGGCACGCAATCTTTGTAATGGACCCAAGTACCTCAATTGGCTGTGTAATTATTTCAACTGCAACGTATAATAGCCCTTTTATTAAAGAATCACAAGTCTAACTGCTGTAATGCCATGGGAATTACTAGTAATAACAAAGATGGACCAGTATACAGCCATTAGGAGCCATTAGGAGGCATGGGGAATATGGGATTTGTCCTCAATGTGTCAGTAGGTATGAAGCATTATGAATGTATCTACACCTACTTTGGACATTTCAGCCATAAACAGCTGGTCGCCTCAACAGCCAATCACCACTCCACAAGCAGAGGTGGGAGTTAAAATACTATCATTTATAACTATAATAAGTCCAAGTTGCATGACGTAAGTGGCACAAAACAATCCAAGACAGGGCGACAATATAGGTCAGGACACACAGTCACACCGGTACACTTTAGACACTTTAGATACACCAATTGACTTGATGCAAATATTAAGGCGGTATATAAAAGGAAACACAAACACAGAGAGAACATGCAAAATCCACACAGGTGGAGCCCAGACCAGGAATCAAACTGTGATCTCTGGATCATATAATTCAGTCGGGAATCAAGACTTCTGCATACGTTAATAACTTCTGACCAAATTAAAACTTTCACTGTAAAGTTCGGGGTAATGTGAGCTCATCCAACTGAAAATAACACATACTATAAAGAAAACAGTGGAAATTTAAAGTTTAAGATCAGCTTCTTAGACAGCTAAATGTGACTTATGACCTGCTGCTTCTAATAATAAAACACCGTCCTAAAAGATTTACAGCACATCTCAAGTGTCAACATTAGGGCTGATAATCTTCTCATTATACTCTACATCCTTCTTCCAGGAAAATTCATTCGGAAGTATAACTTCCTACACATTTCACTGTAATTCTGACATTGCTAAGCTCCCACCGAGACCTTGCTCTCATGCAAAAATAATGAGACAATGCTGGAAAAGCATATTACAAACTGCAGTCTGAGGTTCTTCTCATTGGCCTGGTGACCCTTCGCTGTCAGAACATATGATAAGAAACATTTTGTACTTGTGAATCTTTAAATCCGGCTTACTGTTAATTTGTTTTTAAGGCTGTTAACAGAATCGGAATCCTCATATCTACTTGTCCATGCCTTTGAGGTCTTCATATCAATTGCTCTGGGTTGTTTCATGACCTCACTTGAGGTTTTGGAGCCAGGTTTTGTAGTTGCAGTGCCAAGGCTTTGGAGTACAATTGTACATAAGGTCTCTGTCATTTGTGAATAATTTTGATTATTGATACCATATGTATGTTTTATAGGTTTGATGGGTGATCTGTGTTTTTTTACGTAGTTATTACGTAAGTATTATTTCTGTATCTATTCATATTCATGGTGATCTGATGGTAGACACTTTCCACTGGGTGGAAACTGGCAACGCACCAGATGGGCTTTAGTCAGTATGATAGACACCAGATGGCCAATAGAGGAACAGTCTATATCAATATGAAAAGAACCTGGCTCTGGTTGCTTAGGTGTATTATTCCATTCATAATTGGAAGATCATATCTATCTTGGCACCATATGTCCAAATTATGAAGAAGGAGAAGCTTCAGACATGGAGATTTACCTCTGGCATGGATTAAGGTGACGCATAAACTCCCAGATGTTGGATAATGACAACCAGGTGTGTATTCTTCTATCATTTCAGGATTACAATTCTTAGAAATAAGGAAATGAAACAAATGAACTAAAGTGATCTATCAAAAGACTGGAAAGATGATGAGGTAAATTTGTTGACTTTGGGCGAAACACCGGAGCTAGGCAGATATAATTTGAGAACTATGATGGTGGAAACTGAGAGAGATTTGGCGGCTGTATCAGTAAGCTACACGTAAGAGGAAATTATTCTTCAAGAGTTCTTTGGAAGGTTAAAAGTTTCAGGTAGTCAAAGTCAAATTTATTTGTATAGCGCTTTTTACAATGGAGCATATTCTCGAAACAGCTTTACAACTTAAAAAGAGAAAAGAGGAAATGTAGTTAGTTATTGTTAAAAGTACAAAATCTATTGACAAAAATAAAAAATATGTACCATTAAGTGCAGCATGAGACTCTGGCAGCAGAAACTATGGCAGCATAGCTAAAAGGTTTAAGTGAAGAATCAGAAGGAAACACAGCCAAGAGGGATCACATGAAACACAGGGTAGGACCATTCCTGCTTGAAGAACAGTCCTAAAGATATAAAGACAGTGCTTTATTGGAACTCTAAATGGCTTTTTTTAAACTGACCATGAAGAACTGGAACTTGGAAACCTGAAGAAAAGCACTTTGCTATGTTAATTTGATTGTGGAATAAAGACAACATCTAAATTACACTCACTGAGTTAAAAATAGTCAGGTCCATATTTAGATTTCACTGTCCGTCATGTTTGTGAGACTCAAATTTGGTTTTCATAAAAGCGTAACAGACAAAAAAAACCCTTTCCTTGCTATGAGTGCACCAAAATAAAACAATGATTCATCCCTAAACAGGAGGAGTTGGAGCTGGACAGATAAATTTGTAGCAAGTTTAGAGATCATGGCTTCCTCCCTACTCTGCTGTAGAGAAAGAAAAGCCTCCCTTTGCTCTTTGAGTCGTGCTGGAATTTAGGTTTTTTAAAATGCATCGTCATGCAGGTCAGAGAGAGTTGAAGGTTTGAACGAAGTCCATTAAGTCCTGGTTTTAACTCTCTCACTCCTTCGATTTCTCTCAGGCATCTTCATCGTCCAAAAGTTCTTGGCAGGACTTGATTTGGCCTGGAGCGTGGTGGTTAGTGCTCATGCTTTTAGCTGTTAGAAACCACTACAGGAATGAAGTTTCTTCTTTTGCTCTCAATCTGCGGTGAGACCACATTTATCACAAATTGTTCATTCATAGATCAGGATTAAAGGCAACATTTTTTAATAAGCCTTATTTTCAAAAAGAACATTTACCTCGAAGAGTTTCAATTACAAATGAACTTGAAAAACACTGAAACGTGGTGGTTTTGTTGTTGAACCCAGATAACAGCTGGATTCCAGTACAGATGACTAACATGAAAATAGTGAGTTAGGTCATTATTTAGATGTAGCTAGTCAGCATGTTTATGTTATTGAGCCTTAGCTTTTAGCCAAGTTTAAAACATTTGTCCCAGAAAAAAACAACCTCATCACATCTGCTGATGCAGTGCTGCCCCCTACCTGTCACTCTGAGCAGCCCAGAGAAAGTATTTGAACATGCAACCTATAAAGAGAGAGATACGTTTTATATAAACAAATAAAAGCAGTATAAACACACACATTTATTTATTATTTATTTAGCCCTAAATTCAGTGTTGAATTTAAGCTTCAATTTTGATTAAAGGTATAAATAACTATACATGTAACTATATTGAATAAATACTATGACAATTATAAATAAAAGCAATAAGTTTAGCAGACAAAAACTTTATAGAAAGACTTTTAACTTGAACTGAAAAGGCTTGTCTTTGACTATACGGGTCTTTATATGCAAGTTTTACTTCATAAGCTTAAATACAAGTTTAAGGACAAGGATACATACCTACACATAAATATATATTAATCAACTGTTATCGTCGCTACATTTAGTGCAAACAGGTTCATAATATAAAGCAAACACCCATAGAATCTTCATAGACAAACAGAAGCAGTAGAATGGCTTGTATTTAACTTCTCGGAGTTGGTGACTCTCCATATGACGCTTTTCATCTACAAAAAGCCAGTAATCAGCTTTCTGCTCTGCCTTTCTAACACTAAGTACAAATAGAATGATTTGCCAACTTCAATGGACACACTGACACAGTGCAGACTGTTGAAGTACTCCAGCGTTGTTGAGAATTAAGAGTTGAGCACCACCGACCAGCCTCCCCTCCCTCAAACAGCCAATCGTGCCTCCATGTGACGATGACCCAGCCAGAAGGCAGCGCTGGCACTTGAACCTGGCTCACCGTGGTGGATGCGCTAGTGTTTAAGACCACTCCCAATTAATTTGATTATTATATCGATATTTTTATCCCCCCTCTGTTAGGGTCCCTGCCTTATCCACGCCATGCCACTAGGTGGCTGCTAGGGTTGCGCTTATTGGTGTCAGCTGTGGAAGGCTCCATAAAAGCCGCTCGCAGAGCAAAGCTGCTTACTGCACCATTGGCCGCTTTCGGTACGCCCAATGCCCGGGCACCCTTGGCTGCCAAGGTGTGCATCAGCTGGGTTTAAGTGGCAGGCGTTCCTTCTACTTCTCCTACGCAAGTTTCAACCTAGTGTGTTCCAACTGTTTTGTGCATTTTCACAATGCTGTAGGTTAAGGTATTGTGGGTTGGTGCCCACCATTCTCGTTTGTGGGTGCCCCAAGAGAATCAGCTGGTACCGCTCCTCCATTGAAGAAGGAAGGTGGCATTGGACCAAAACATCCGAGGTATGGTAGGGCTTAGCTTTGAAAGTAGGGCACCATCACCCCTTCCTGTCACGCCGTGTGGTCATCCAGCACCGTGACCCACCAGAACGGAAAGATGTGGCAATGGCCAAAAGATGCCCCCCATATGTGGCCATCAGGCACTGTTACCTGACATAAAGGGACCAACAGAGAGTGTGGCAAGTGCAGGATGGGGCACCACCCAGGGTCCTGTTTCCCTCTGCTGTGGCCCGTCACAACTCTCCCCCTCCCTGTGTGGTCGGTCGACAATATACCGACCTTGAAAGTATATACATGACTCCAGACATGACATTCCTGTCATGAGCACCCCCATGCACCCTAGCCCTTGCCGATTCAGGGGTTTAGCCAGTAAGGCCTTTGGCGGGTTTTTTTTTTTTGTTTGTTTGTTTGTTTGTTTTTTTGTTTTGTTTTTTTTTGTCATTTTCTTGCTGTTTTTTCTTCTTGAGTGTAGTTTCAGTTGAATAAAATCTACCATTTTTTCATGAAGCTGTCTGCACATGAATCCTTTCCTTTCCATCATGCCCTCACTCATAACATGGCATTATAGCTGGCAATAAGCATGCAGGTTCTGGTGTCTGCAAAAAAACCTGGCCTTTTCATGCAGTCCAGGATGAGATAAAATCTGGCAGTGATCAGCAGGACTAAAATGGCAACCAGGCCAAATACAACTAGGCAGGTAAAAACTGGTCAGCTCAAATATGCAACAATTTCAGATTTGACCAGATATGTAAGACTTGTCCTTACATAAACATTTGGCACAAAAAATGCTCTGGATTTGTTTAAACAGTGTAGGCAGTAGATGTGGACATAGCTTCAGAGCTGAAAATGTGTGTCAGGTTAAAGGGCTGTCACAGTGCCCAAAAGTGTGCATTGCTACCAACTTGCAGCGAAAAATGTGGATTTTCTGCAGTCATCCATCGTGGACCCCCCCTCCCCCCTCCCAAAAAAGGCAGACAATTAAGAATGCGTAATGTCAGCAATTCGTTTGAATTGTCCATGTGTTGGAACCAAAGTGTGAATTTTGCGCGTGCGAATGTATAAGGTGCGTGCTCCTGCCACGCAATGTTCATTGGATGGCGTGCTGTCGCCGTGCACAAAAGTGTTATTTGCGACCGATTTGCGGCGCCAAACAATTTTGATATTCCCGATATGGTCGTCGTTGTCATAACGCACATGTAATACAATATTTTTGAAGACTTTTATACGCACATGGTCGCAAGCATCCGCACAAGCAAAACATCTCCGCAGTGCGGAAGACATTCCGTAGGGATGGCGCAATACATCTGCCATTCTGTTGCAACACAGGCGTGACGATGTTATTAATACAATCGCACATATCCGGTTTACAGTAGCTTATTTCCGCAAGGGTTTTCCGAAAACGAGAACGACTACAACTTCCATGTGGCGATCACAACGGGATGCATTCCAAGCATGATGTGAGCATATCACGTCTATATGACGCTCCCTGCAAAGAGTTTAAAAGGGCCGCTGTTTCCGAGCCAACACTGGAAGGATGGAAACGCAACTGTTTATTTCCGCTGCATGTTGCCAGTACACTGCTGCATCCAGCATACTGAAGATACGGGAACGAAAGCAAAGGAGGATGAGAGTGAGAAGTCATGCAGTCTGGGTGAGGCCCTGGATTTTGCGCCGGTCAGAACTGGGGATCTTTAACCGGTTGCTGGTTGAGCTGAGGAGTGAGGATCCACGTGCCTTTCGTAATTTCATGCGGATGCCCGCCGAAATGTACAACGAAATTGTGGAACGCCTCACTCCCAGATTGACCAGGCCAGCTGTAAATTTCTGCCCCAGCTTGGAACCCGGTCTGAAGGTTGCTCTCACCTTGCGCCACCTTGCTTCAGGTAAAGTCAAAGTCAAATTGCTTTGTATAGTGCTTTTGACTATGAAGCGTTGTCTCAAAGCAGCTGTACAACTTGTGTACTTCCCAAATTTACGTTGTTGTTATTATTATACCCAATTATAGGTTCCATGTACAGTGATATGCAGTATGCCTGGAGGGTGCCCCACAACACCATCAGCATTGTCGTCCGCGAGGTCTGCCAGGCCATCAATGCAGAGTTCCTGGATGAGCTCATGACCTGCCCGTCAACCGAGGAGAGGTGGAAAGAGGTGGCAAAGGGCTGGCTGCAACACTGGAATTTCCCCCATACCATCGGGGCAGTAGATGGCAAGCATGTTGCCTGCAAAGCCCCAGCCAATTCTGGCTCTGAATATTATAATTACAAGGGCTTTTTCAGTGTTGTTCTGCTAGCCCTGGTCAGCTCTGACTACAGGTTCCTCTGGGCAGATGT
>JAVSBU010047771.1:0-14178 GCA_033118015.1 Loricariichthys derbyi
TAATGTTTGCATGTTATTATTTTTTGTCTATTATTTGAAAATTCAATAAAAAAAAACCTTGATCAAAAATATCTAGACTATTTAGCCTTTAGCATAATCAATTAACCTAACGCATGGCTTTGACTGTGTGAGGAAACCAGAGCATCCAGATTAAACCCACACAGACAAGGGGAGGCCATGCCAAAGTGAGATGGGAATGGAACCGGAAACACTGAAGCTGTGAGGTGATTTTCAACGTATGCACTGTTTAACATTCGTCCATCACATCAACGTCCAAGGTTTTAAAAATTGGAATAAATTATAATGAGAAATAAAATCTGTTTTTGATCTCTTTGAACAAAAACACTGTAGAGTGCAGAGTATCATTTTAAAAATATTCACTACTATACTGAATTCCATTTACCATTTTTTCTTTGATAATTATTACAGATTCCTATGTTAGTTCCTTACAGAGTTGCTTCAAAGTTTGTGAACCCTTTCGAATTTTCTACATTTTTGCACAAATATGACCTAAAACATCATCAGATTTTCAAGTCCTAAAAGTAGATAAAGACAACCTAGTTAAACAAATTAGACAAAATATTATACTTTGTCATCTATTTATTGAGGAAAATGATCCAACACTGTGTGTGTGAGGAAACAATAGTAAATTTCTCTCTGACCTTTGAACCAGGCTCCAGGTTTGAACAGAGCTTTCTTCAGAGCACTGTACAAGTGGAAGTTAAGGCGTTTGTACTCAGCGATGTCATCTCTGATACGTGGCAGCAGCACCAAGTTATAGAAGCGCTGAGCCATGCGCTCCTTCAGGTTCGACGAAAAGATCCTGCAGCAGCAATCACAAAAAAAGTGGGTCATATTCATGCAGAACCTTCTAAAGGGTTCACAAACTTTCAAGCACCACTGCATAAGGTTTGTATATGGAATAGTTTGTCCAGGGTTCAAATCCCACCTCTGCCATGCTGTTACTGTTTGATCCTTAACCCTTAACCCTCATTTGCTTGGATTGTAAAAATGTATAAATTGTAAGTCGCGCTGGATAAAGGCGTCTGCTAAATGCCATAAAAGTAAATGTAACGGATTATGTCTCTCACCGTGTGGCTTGATACATAGCCGCAGCGCTCCATGTCTCAGGTTCAGTGAGGTAGAGGACCTGCTCCCAGTTCGACAGAGCGGGGATGATTTTGAACGCTTTAGGAAGCTTCCCACTGCGATACTTTGTCAAAACCTGACAGCAGAAGAGATTGGTGGTCAACAGTCAATTATTAAAACCAAAATGAAAACATTAATTTGCCTATTTTTGGAACAGGTACTGTTTTAGCACTCTGGTATGAGCCCCCTCCCTCAGATACATTCAGCCATATGGGGACAAACCTGTGAGACCACAGTAGTGAGCTAGCATATTACAGCTGGACCACCCAAACTGTCCCGTTCATGACATGATGACTCGACCTCTCACCTTACCCACTCCTCTGTACACTTCTGTCACTCGGGGATCGAGCTGAGGCATCGGCATCCCTGATACCTCTGACATCACCGTCCCCACTTCCGTCTGCTTCTCCGTGATCTTCTCCATGATGATGTCTGCTAACGTACGCCTGGCAATTTTTATGACAATTAATCATCACCTATTCATAATCCAGCCTCGTGTCGTGTCAGTGTGTTAAGATGATGTGTAGCCGATACGAGGTGGCAGGTGCTCACCTGATAGGTGGGTTCTTGTTCATGAACATCTGGATAGCTTTTTCATCCTCAGGGTCAACCTCCACCTCTGCCTCCGCCTCTCCTTCTCCCTCCGCTGCACCGAGGTCTGGCCATTCTTCATCTGATTCAGCGTCCTTATCGCTCGGCCCTGTGGTTAATTTAAAACATTTGCTAAATGATGCAAGTCAGTTTAATGCAGATAGATACGTAGCGTTTGTTTTTGCTTTAACTAGAGATGCACCGATTGCAATTTTCTTACTCTATTCCGATTGTCTGAGAATGAGTCGTGTGCCTGGTGGCTCTTTCCGTGGAGGACACTGAGGATGTCTACCTACTCAGAACCATGATTACAGGTGTTTTGCTGATTGGATTAAGCATTGCCCTGGTGTGTCAGTAAATTCGAGGAATGGGGGCCCCTTAAAGTTGCCGGACATGATTGACGTGGTGGGTAGAGCTGTCAGCACTCTGTCAGACTGATTTTAAACCACGATACGGGCAACATCTTGGAGAAGCTGGCTGCTTTGCAAAGGCAATTGGATCGTTTTGGAGACCAAATTGGACATATTGAAAAATGGACTAAGAGGTTAGTCATAGAAACGGATTATGACTGTCACCATAGATTCTGGTTCTATCTACTTTCAACTCCCCATATCAGCACAGGCCTTGGCCAAGGTCACTGCTGGAATAACAAATTCCTCCAGTAAGTTCACTGCAGAGAGACGCTCTTATGCCCCACCTTCGCACTGTTTATCCCCCAGTGCAGCAAGACAGGTCCGTTGATCAGCGCCAACAATGGCTGCAGAACCAGACGGCTGCAGGCTTGCACTGGGTTGTTATCACGCTGTCTTGGTCTTCACGTTCCAATGTATTGTGTATCATTGTTAAAGAAAGATAGCAGAGACATGTGCCTGGTTCTGCACTCTCTCACAAGCTTTAACCTCTTTGCCTTTGTTAGTTTTGTCAAATTCCATATAATCAGAGGGGTTTGGCTTTTCTTAAATTCGTTGTTCTGAAAACTTCTCCACAGCTTACTTTTGCCCTGCCTGTACTGCAATCAGCAGCCTCTGATGAGCCTCCACGTTCAAGACATGGCCGTGTCGGTAATAGATGCCTACACCCCCATTAGGATCCCTTCCCCCTCTTTAGTACTGCACTATTCAGAGACTATTTTGTCTACTAGGCAGTGATTTACATTATTAATATATGCCAGCACCAGTCTCATAAACAACCAGGCAAGCTGCTGAGCCGTGTTTAAAGCTTTGTAGGCTGCACACACAAATTAATTCTGAATTAAAGTAAATAAAAGCACTGTGCTATTCATGCGTTTCTGTGTTGCCGTTTCCATCGTGCATCGAATCTCTTATATGAGACTGATCAGCCAATCTCTCCAGTTTTAATGCCATGGATTACCTTTCAGCTTTACTCATGCCAGAAACTTTAGTGTGGTACTTGTCCATTTATGGCAAAGTCACACTGGGACTTAATTCCGATGGTGCTAAAGAAGCTCAGGATTTTATAGGCATTTCTAACATTTGGCGCATAGGTTATATCCTCTGGTATTTTTAGTTTATTTCAAACCTCTCTGCATTTTCTGCTTTCTGAAATGTTTTATCAAGTCGGCAGGGGTTCTCCTTTCAACAGGTGGTGGTGGGTCAATTTAGAACGAGCTATTCAACAACTTGTCCAAGTTGTTTGTCCACTTCTACTCTGAAAATGTACTGTTACAACCACCTTACAATGCGGTGTCGGGGCTGCCAAAATGGCTCCCAGAAAAAAGCCCTTTGAAGACTACCCTGTTATTTCTGGTGGCATCCAGATTGTAGCAGATGTTTTCAATCCTGTAAGTTGCAAAGCATAGCTTCAGGCTTGTTGTTCCAGCATATTCCACAGATACTGATTGTGAGCTGGAAAATTTGGAGGTCAGGACAACACCCTGAACATGTCAAACCAACAGAACAGTAGGAGAGCATCACACTCCCTCCAATGACTTGTGTTCTTCCTGCTATCATCACTTTCACCAAGTAAATGGTGCACACTTTGAGAAATTTGACTTGACGGACCAGACGACCTTCTTCCATTGCCCCAAGGTTCAGTTCATACACTTGTTTGTCCTTTGTAGAGCCCAATGGACAGGAATGAGCAAGGTTATGCAGTGTAGTTGGCACATTTCTGGCACTCATGGCACAGAAGTAAGATTTCTTACCCTCAACAATTTGTCCATTGTTAGTCAGTCCTTGAGGTCTTTACTCCTGATCATTGCTCCCACATTTAACATGCTGACTAAGAGAACCAAGCGTTCGCTTACCTGAATATTATGATCACACCTTGTTTCTAAACTCCATCATACCATTATCATCATTACCATGATAGAAACACTATGTAATTCTACAATTACAGACTGTAGTCCATCTTTTTCTCTACATACTTTATTAATCCCCTTTACTCTGTTCTCTAGTGGTCAGAGTGAGAGAGAGAGTGAGTGAGTGAGTGAGTGAGTGAGTGAGTGAGTGAGTTACCTAGCAGTGGACCAGCTTTGTGCTTCTTGTGTTTGTGTGTTTGTGTGTGTGTGTGTGTGTGTGTGTTACCTAGCAGTGGACCAGCTTTGTGCTTCTTGTGTGTGTTCTGATGTTCAGGGTTCAGTCCATACTCAGTCTGAAGCTCCTCCTGCTGGATTCTGGCTTGTTGCAGGATCTTCCTGCTCAGCTTCTCATCCACATACTCGTCCTCATTTAGTCCCTCCCTCTGGTTCCGGTTCTGGGTCTTGTCCCTGGGTCTGGATCGGACTGATTCCCCCTGTAAGATCTGATCCGCTAACGGAACCGAACCAGAACTAACCCCGTCTGATCTTCCCGCTCTCTGTTTCTTTAGCTTCGGCATTCTGTCGGATTACTGAGTGAGTTCGATTCCTACTCCACTCAGCACACACGTGCTTCCTCCAGCTCACAGTAAATGGCGTGCACGCATGCGCAGATCAGAATAACAACAAGAGGGTACCCATGTTGTGCTGCCTCCTGCACCCTATAAAATCCGGCACCCCCTGATCGTTCGGTCCCAACTTTCGATTAGATTCAATAGTTTAGTTTTATGTTAACAATCGTATTCAAATAGAAACATACAAAAACGCTAGCTCTAATTTAAATTTTAGCCTTAATAAACAGAGTCGAAACTAATAGATAAGTAGCAACGAATGCTGTTACTATACAGTAGGGTAGTGCAGAGGTTAGTGCTGCCACCTGTGTGGAGTTTGCATGTTCTCCCCGTCTCTGTGTGGGTTTTCTCCGGATACTTCAGTTTCCTCCTACGTTCCAAACACACGCGTGTTAGCTTAATTTGTGTGTCCAAAGTGCCCTGTAAGTATGTGTGTGTGCCCTACGATGGATTGGCAATCTGTCTAGGGTTGTTCCTGCCTTGCGCTCTGTGTTGCCGGATAGGCACCTGCTCTCTTGCTAGCATAAGCGGATAAAACAATAAATCACAAAATGTACATAGCTACTTGCTTTCTTAGAGCTGTATAATTTTAGTCAGGCGGCCGCGGCTCTCTCTCTCTCAGGGGTCCTACGGGTGCAGGATTTAGCACAACTCCTTGATTAACGCCGGGTGTCTTTATTAAATATTAGTCGCACAGTGGCTCTGTTTCTGCTTTATTACTTTCTCATTATTTATCGTTGTTATTATTATTGTGTATTAATAATATTTTTAATTTCCAATTTTTAACCCTTGCTTATATTTACTCTCCCCTCACAACGAACCGGAAGTAGTTTATTAGAGCGCGTGCATGTTTTGATTTTTATCCGGTTCTAAATGAAGCAGCTGTAGGATGGGAGTAACGTGGTAAGAAGCTTTTTTACTAACATATTTACACTTACTGATTATTTAGCGTGCGCTGTGGGTGATGAGTTTAATGTATTATCAGTAAGGCGGCACCGTGGTGCAGTTTGTAGGTCTGTGTGGAGTTTGCATGTTCTCCTGGTACTCTGGTTTCCTCCCACATTCCAAAGACATGCATGTTAGGTTAATTGGTGTTTCCAAAGAGCCCTTAGTGTATGAGTATCCTATTTATGAATTGGCCCTCCGTTTAGGATTCTTACTGCCTTGCGCCCTGTGTCGCCTGCGCCCCTAACCAGGATAAGCGGCTAAAACAATGAATGAATTAATTAATGTTCTCTATATGTGATTTAGCTGTGAGTTTCTGGTCGTTATTAAATCATTATTTATTATTTATTTAAACTGGGTTTATCATCATAATCACTACAACAATAATACAAATGTGTTTAAGGAGGAAGAAAACCATAAAATGAATTTGAAATTTTAAAACGAAAAAGGAGGGAGTGAAAACAATAAGCTAGAGATACAGAAGGTAAACAAGACAGACTACTAACAGAAAAAAGAGAGTTAAGGCCATGGGAATGAAGGTATTAGAATACCGTCCAAAAAAATCTGAAAATACATGCGGCTTTTTTCATTTTTCATTATTTTCAGGAATTCCTAAAATACACATAATTTGGAGCAATATGCTACATCAGACCCAACAGAAACTGATGAGACATTCAAACACAATGACAATATCAAAATATCAAGCACAAAATCACTACATATCACGAATGTGCAGACGAGATTGAGAAGGCAGAGGCTCTCTGGCAAACAATATACTTGTGAAATAAAAGAAGAGCATAAAGTCCTGAAAAATGGAACAAGCGCTGTGATTGGTCGATGACTTCGGAAAACGCTGGACTTTGTAAATGTTCGATTTATTGGCTTGGCAGGACAGGGGTAAGGAAAAAGCAGATTTTCTTTGTTTCTTTGATGAACGCAGCACATATTTGGGTCGCAGCTTTGATTTTGTGAAAATAATAAAACTTTTTGGAAATAATGAAATTTTTATGCAACAGTTACTGGCGTATGCGGGCGGTGGACGGTAATCTAATACCTTAATTCCCATGGCCTAAACAAAAATAAGGAAAAAGTACAAAGGACTTAACAAAATGCAGTAAAAGAAAAAATGATTTGATCAGATAAAAGTGGAAATGAAGAAGAAAAAATGATTGATTGAAAAGTAGTGTAAAAAGAGCTGTAAGAAAATGAAGAAAGGGAATCAAGTAAAAATATTAAAAGGACAAAAAAAAACTAGAACAGGTGAGAAAAGGTGAGGTTTAAAAAGTGAAATAAAGGAGGAAAAATAAGGAAATAAAGCAAGGTGCATACAAGTATAGAAAAGAACAAAGAAAAATATAATAAACATAGGAAAGATAGTGTAAGATGAGGATGAAAGAAAACAACGTACATTTAATAGATGCTCTTATCTGGAGTGACTTACAACATCCTTCATTTGCTTCAGCCTGTATGTGATGCATAATATATACACTGCTCAAAAAAATAAAGGGAACACTTTGTAACACAATGTAAATCCAAGTAAATCAGACTTCACATGGAGGCCACACACAATAATGAGCCTCATTTTGACTTGTTTTAAGGACATTACATCAAAGTTGGATTAGCCTGTAGTGTGTTTTTCCACTTTAATTTTGTGTTAATAATTAAGGAAATATGTGTGGGCAAAATCATAAAAGAAAAATGAACTACAAACAGAATATGAACAAAATAAAATGAGTATAAATAAGAGAAAAGAAGTGCAAGTAGAGGAATAAAGATTAAAAGGCTATAAGGAGAAGGTATAGCCAAGATCCTGTTTATTCTTGTTTGCTCCTTAATGAGTAGGAATACAAAGACTGTGTGTGTGTCAGTGTGTGTCAGGTCCCGGTAGAAGAAGGAAAGAGTGTACAGCAGACGGTGGAACAGCTGCATAAGAGACTGGAACAGTTGGGAGCAGTAAAGCATGGAAGTTTCTTCGTGGACTGTGAGACCTATCATGCTACAGCTACTACTGCAGGTACAAAATTCTACACTATACAGCTTCTCCCCAATTTTATGATGTGATTGTAAATAAAGTGAATGTATTGCAACCCGAAGAGTTTAATGCATATGTGATATATCATAAGCTACATTAACACAGAGCTTATTTTATAATTAATGGTTGTACATCGCAAGTGATTTAACAAACACATTGTGGTTAGTTCACTTGCGGATTGAGGGCCCTGGTGCTCAGCTCGGCTCAGAAATCACATAAATTTACATCATAACACTACATATCATAATTTCAGCTGTAAAACCCTGTTAATACGAGAGTACAGTATACGCGATAAATTTACAGGATGCTGTTAAATTGCTGTGGTTAGAACTGTTGTCTCACAGCTCTGAGATCTGGGCTCCACCTGTGTGGAGTTTGCATGTTCTCCTCCCACATTCTAAAGACATGCACATTAGGTTAATTGGTGTGGCGGTGGTGATAGGAAGTGTGTTCGCCTCAATGGCTATAGAGTTTCACTTATTTCATGTCTTTATCGATTTTATGCGTTGTATTACGTTAATTTGCTTTATTCATCCTTTTAGCCATTAATTAGATACGAATATAGGAGTGATGGTAGCTAACGACGCAGTGGTTAAATGTTTTTGTAAAACTTGGTGTAAAGTGGAGTTTCTATATCAGCAAAGATAATTTGCAGTATAAACATGTGTGTCTCAGGTCAGCCCTCGAAGCTGCTGTACGTGATGCACAACTCAGAGATGCCCCTCAGCTGCCTGGCTCTGTTCGACGGCGGTCCGACGCTGGCTGCCGACGCTAACTTCGACGTGCTCATGGTGAAGCTCAAAAGTCATTTCCAGAATGCTAAAGGTCATAAGGTGGAGAGCCGCGGTGCCCGCTATCGCTACTCTGACTTTCTGATCAAGGTCGGCACGGTGACCATGAGCTCCAGCGCCAGAGGAATCTCCGTGGAGGTCAGATTCACTCAGACGTGACATCAGACGCAGATATACATAGAGAGCAGTCAAGAAATAAAAAAACATACTGCTGTACACTGTAGTGCCAGAAAAATCTAGTACACCAGTCTAATAACATGCTGTTCTCACTGTAGAAGCTTTCATAGATGGGTGTAACCAATGACGGTTCACAGTTCCGAGTTCCCCAGGTCGATCCCAACTATGGGCTCCACCTGTGTGGAGTCTGCATGTCCTCATGGGTTTTCTCTGATTTCCTCCCACATACTAAAGACGTGTGTTAGGTTAATCAGTGTTTCCAAAGTGCCTTTAGTATGCATGTGTGTATGTGCCCTAGAGTGGATTGGCATTGTCAAGGGTTGTTCCTGCCTTGCGCCCTGTGTTGCCAGCTAGGCACCAGCCCTGACCAGGATAAGTAATGAATAGACGTTTGCGTTTGATGTGGCCACGTGACACAGCCGCAGTTCACTAGCCCACCGCTAGAGGGACCCGGTTTAGAGTTCCATTAGTTGTATTGTTTTCCAGAGCGTCTCTGTGGTTCTGTTTGAGGCCAGATCTGGGGATCATCCTGTAGTACTGCAACACTGAGCTGAGTCCTATGATGGACTGTAGGAGTTCTTGCTTTATTTTATGCTTGTCTGCGACCAGATTTAGACAGGGATAAGTGGGGACAAAATGGAAGGAATGTGAAAATACATGGTTTGATAAAAGCATGTTTACTTGTGCTTCAGACTGTATTGATTTTTGTGTGTGTGTGTGTGTGTGTGTGTGTGTGTGTGTGTGTGGTGTGTGTGTGTGTGTGTAGGTGGAGTATTGTGCCTGCGTGGTCCCCGGAGACTGTTGGAACCTGATGAAGGAGTTCATGCAGAGCTTTTTGGGATCTAACACGCCTGAACTTCCCTCTGTGTTCAGTAATAAAACAGAGGGACTCTTTGCTCCATCTGACTGCATGGACACCATGAATCAGTACCTTGAACTGTTCAGCAAAATCCGTAAACAGCAGGTCCTGCCGGGAAGTGTGGTGCGCTGAGACCTGCCATAACATGAACCACACACAGACTGAATTATTGAGACGGAACGAAAAAAACTACAAGCAAAATCATCATGTTTGCAACTTTTTGATAATAATTGCATTTCCTGCTTGTCATATGTGGGACTTTTCTATTGACCAGGATAGCATTTAGTCTTGTACAGTTCTTCAAATATTTTTTGCACCATTATAAAGTTCTTGGATCATCAAAAAGTTGCCCAGATTATTTTTCACGTTTTATCCATGCCTTTTCCTGGTCCAAAGCCTAACCATGTCAGTGACCATGGAGAGGTTACACAGTGGCACGTGTATATCTCACAGCTACAGGAGATCCCCGGTTCGCATGTCCTAGGCACTCTGGTTTTCTTCCATATCCCAAAGACATTTGTTAGGTTAATTGGTCACTCTAAATTGGCCAGGTGTTAATGTGATTGACTACCTTATTGTGACGACATAACCTTGTTCTTAATCCACCATCCCTCTGCTGTCCTGTTTGTCTTCTGTGTCTGTGTGGATTTATTCTGGGTGCTCTGCTTTCCTCCCACAGTCCATAGATGTGCACTAGTGTAATTTATTACACTAAATTTGCCTAATCTGAATATATTTGACTAGTTTTGATGCAACCTTGTTTGTCATTAAATAGCCATTAGTCCTGAAAGTAGACATTAACTAAACATGCACAGTATAATGATTAATGCTTTTCTTTCTTTGCTTTGTGGGACCAAATAATCCAAACTTGTGATTAATCAATGTGCAACTCTTTGATTTATTTATGATTATTTTACAGTATCATGTAGAAAGAACATTTAGTGAGAAGTGGCTGGAAAAGAGACAAACACTTTTACACTTTTTAAGCGAATCCTCAAGCTGCATGTCCCAAACCACTCATTGCATAGTGCACTAGTAATTAGTGAGAATTGTAAATTTAAGTGTTCACGTGACAACAAAGGGTATCAAATCAAGCACATTTCTATTGGTCCACCACGTTTGGGACAAGACCGCGCGATGTCGGGTATGGGCTGTCTAACACACGGTGGGGTTCATGCGAAATAGGGAGGGGGTCGATATTTGGAACACAGCCCCCATGTTGCTGGCGAGGGTCTGCTACGTCCCGCCTCCTCGCCCTTTCAAGAGCCAATCAGCTTCCTCGCCAGAGCCAATCAGAAAAGCAGTGAAAGAAAACTATATTCCAAACGGCTCCCTATTGGATAGAAAGTGTAACCTTTGACGCAACGTTCCGTTCGCGCGCGATGCAGTGCACTCCGTGTCGAACAGGCATCCGATTGGGACGCGCCCAACGATTCCGTCCTGGTTCGGTTGAGTCCAGACTCGGTGACAGTTCGCGTGTACGGGATGATGACGGCGGTAAATAAGAGCCGAACACAAACACACAGATAAAAAGACCGATGAGTTAGGTGACATGTTAGGCGCTTTTCTCTCAACCTCCGGCTCGGTGATGGAGGAACGTGGTGAGAGTATAAAGTTTCTGGGATGAAGCGCGGACGTTGGTGCTTTAATCCTCGCGCTGTTCTTGTTTAAACATTCACACTAAAGTTAGCGGCACGTTAAAGTCCTTTACTGTGTGGAAGAACGAATTAAATGTGGGTTCCGGACGTGGGACGAGCTGATGCTGAGGACAAGGCTGAAGTTTGTGCTGAGTGTTTATTCTGTGGGATTGCTGAGCACTGCGCTCTTTGTTCTGAGGTAAGTCCTCAACATGCTAAGCTAACCGTTAGCCAGTTAGCTTAGCATAGCTTACCGGCACCCGGTTCCGGCTCGCGCTGTTCCGCCTGCTCGTTTCGGGTCGTTTTTAATCTTTGTTTATGTTCCAGCGTAGATTAATTAAGCCCTGCGTTCTTTAATACTTTAATATATGTGGTTGTTGGTATTTTATCTGACAAAGTACTGCTGAAAAGGTTTGTTTTGATCTGATTTTGTGTCACGTTGCTAATATTATTTTTATCGTTGGAAAGACTGTATAGCAAATAAATACTGTTTATCGCTGGCTGAATAAATGCTAAAACATTGTATAAGTGAATCAGGCTTTATAATAATTAGTTGAGCCTGTTTCAAAGTTGCGGTACGGTGGTGCAGCGGTTAGCGCTGTCGCCTCACAGCTCTGAGATTCCTGGTTCGAACCCGACCGTCCGTGTCTCCCCGTGGCCCACTGGGTTTTCTCCGGGTACTCTCATTTCCTCTATATTTCGAAGTGTGTTAGGTTAATTGGGGTTTTGAAAGATCCGTTAGTGTGTGTGTATGTGCTCTTTGATGGATTGACACCCTGTCTATGATTGTTGTTCTTGCCTTGAGCCCTGTGTCACCGGCTAGGCACCATCTCTCCCTGTGTGTGTGTGTGTGCGCGTGCGTGCACACCCTATGATGGATTAACACCCTGTCTAGGGATGTTGTTCTTCCCTTGAGCCCTGTGTCGACTTACTACTGACCCAATCTTGCAGTCCAAGCTATTGTGGGTTTTGTTTAAGGACCCCACAGTGTGGTAGCTTGGCAGAGATGGGAATTAAACCAATTTGCATTTTTCATTTTGCAAAACACCCTGATCCAGAGCAACTTATTACTGACACAATCTTACAGTCGAAGCAGTTGTGGGTTAAGGGTGTTGCTCAAGGACCCAACAGTGGCAGCTTGGGAGAGGTGGGATTTGAACCCTGGAACAGTACCTTAACTGCTAGGCTACCACAGTCCTTGGACCGTCTGGTCCATAGTCCAGTGCTGTAATCACTGGGCCACTATGTCTCATGAGTAATCGTGAATAGTCTGTAGTGCAACATCTGGATATCTGAACTTTATCCTGTCGTTTTTCGGGGGAGGGGGCGTATACAGCACACAGGCGTAAGCGTACCCTGGACTGGTTTCCTGTTACGCTCCCATCTGGCCGCATGTGCGTGTACGACATTCGACCTGGCTGGAAAAAACTGTGGGGAATCCAGGTCACCACAATAGTGGGCTAACAGAACTGCAACATTCACACACCACAGGATTCATTATTCTCTTTCAAATACATGCACTCTGTGGTTTCTACAATGGATCGACTTACGATTTCGTCTTTGCGATAAGAATGCAGTAATAAACATAAATAAACATTCAGCAGAAACCATACTCTGAATTTGAAATTTAGAATTTTCCCCACGCAAGCGATATGCAGTACAATACTCTCCCACACATCTGTAGTGCTTGACATAGAAAGTCACATGGTGTGAGTGATGAGCGCTGGGAAATGTAGTGAGGAAAAGCCCCGGTGGCTGCAATAATCATTTTTGTTTTTTCACTTTCAAAACATTTATTGAATAACTCAAATGAGGCTTTCAACACTTTATAATAAAGTGAGCTTTGTGTTAATGATTTTGCCCAGCTGTTTATTTAATGTAAGTGCTTTAAGCATGTTTAAGGTAGATACATATACAATATATATTCAACTTCTCAGTTTACAATAAATTCAGCTTACAATGGATTTGCCAGGGTGTATCCCCATCATTAATCAGTGAGCACCTGTAGAGCATTGGGTCTACACATTGGGTTCTTGGTATAATAAATAAATTGGAAGTGGAAGGGTCTAGAGTCAACCCTGGAATCCACACGGCATGAGCGGTGTCGAGTCCTGGGCTGGCAAGAGTTGCTGTTATAGCCGTGCAGGGCTGTGGTTTACTGGCAGTTAAGGTGTTAGACTTGGACCAGAAGGTCTAAGGTTCAAATCCCACCTCTGCCAAGCACATAAAGCACCTTTTGCCACTGTTGGGTCCTTGAACAAGACACTTAACCCACAATTGCTTGGACTGTAAGACTGTATAAATTGTAAGTTGCTCTGGATAAGGGCGTCTGCTAAATGTAAATCTGTGTGTGTGTGTGTGTGTGTGTGTGTGTGTGTGTGTGTGTGTGTGTGTGTGAGAAAGTCAAATTTATTTGTATAGCGCTTTTTACAATGGAGCATTGTCTCAAATCTCGGTCTCAGAGCAAATTTACTACAGCAGTGGGTAGGGCTTGTGAATTAATCAAAACTGAACTTAAGAACCTTTAAACAGCTAAGTCCTACCCCTTGCTGGTTATTTCAGTTTTTATTTATATGTGGTTAATACTTTCCCCACTGTTTGCTTTTATGTACTACACTCTTAAAAACCTACCAACTCGTGTGTAGTCTCGTGACTTCATCCCGTCCAATCAGCGACATGAAATCAAAATGAAGGAGAAAAACACAGAGCAGCTTGTATCGAATTAAAACGTCATGTCTGTTGTACGGTCATCCTTTGGCTTTAGAGGAGATTGTTCGGTGTAAAAACTATGGAAAAGTTTTCAGCGATCAGCGATACGTTGAGCACAATTAGGTTAACGCTACCAAATATGAACAGTGCATGGCTCAAAAACAAGAGAGAAAATCAGCCATTATCAAGCACCTCCACAAAGCAGCTCTCAATAACACGTACATTTACAAGTACTGCACAACTTAAAAAGGATTTAAGAAGATGAAAAGAAATAAAAAAACAGATTGTCTACTGTAAATATGTAGATATGGTGACAGTGGAGCTAAGTCAAAGTCAAAGTCAAATTTATTTGTATAGCGCTTTTTACAATGGAGCATTGTCTCAAAGCAGCTTTACAAT
>JAVSBU010048075.1:0-14172 GCA_033118015.1 Loricariichthys derbyi
CTTTGTGTTAAATCCAGCAACTCTTTGTGTGTTGTTTTTAGAGACTGAAACGAATACACATGCTCTTAGTAAAGTGCAAGCGTCAGTCTGTCCATTCACATCATAGATTTATTTCCTCAATAAATAAATGACCAAGTATAATATTTTGTCTCGTTTAACTGGGTTCTCTATCTACTTTGAAAATGTGTAAAAATCTGATTTTAGGTCATATTCATGCAGAAATATAGAACATTCTAAAGGGTTCACAAACTTTAAAGCACAACTGTATGTGCACCCCACAGACCTTCCAAGAGGAACTGCCCTACCACTAGAGTTCCCCTGTGTTAAAAGTAAAAGTTGCTATTGTATCAGTAATTCTACAAGAACACGAGTGCAGTATCCAGCCTGATAGCAATACTGGTATCAGAATCTAGACACCCCTACTTATTATATAATTCTTGAAATCATGGTAAGTTCAGAGGTCAGCTACTGATAATAGTTAGACTAGCACATTGTTTTATATGGCATATTTTTGTGGATTAATGCCAAAAAGAAGAGACTACCTGACAGAACAGTGTTTACAGTATCTACTTTATCCATGTATACAAATATATACACCAAATATGAACGCCAGTCACAAAGCATCTGTAATTATGCACAACTCACCCAAATGCCTTGCAGCGATCCTGGTACACGGCCATGTCATGCTTCAGAGGTGCAGCTTCACTCTGCCCCAGTCGATTCACGTCCAAGATAGCCACCAAGTTGTCCAGGCCATAGTAAGAAGCAAAAGCCATAGCCTCCCATACAGCTCCTTCTGAGCACTCACCATCTCCCAATAAGCAATACACACGGTAACTAAACAAGGGACAAGGAGGGAACTGAGATGTATTTCCATAAGATTATGGTGCAAGCGTGAATGGTTTTACAGTATTACCTGGATTTGTCAAAGTATTTTCCAGTGTATGCCATGCCACACGCAGCTCCCAGTCCCTGACCCAGCGAGCCTGTGGCAACATCCACGAAAGCCAATTTCTGCAAGAAAACAATACGCCATGTAATACATACAATAATCACAAAATGTAGGTCAAAACACCACAGCGTCAGCTTCTGTCCAGAAAGAGTGTCATGTTACACACAGGTGTAGGATGGCCCTCAAGATCACAGTCAATCTTCCGCAGGTTGAGCAAGTCAGCCTCCTTCACATAGCCAGCTTCTACCCAGGCTGCATACAGAATGGGAGCAGCATGACCCTGAGAAAAAAAGATAACAGGCAGTTGTAGCCAAACTACATACAATAATAGTGCAATACAAAATAGAACTTTATAAACAGACTTGACACCATCTGTGACTATAGATGACTACTAAAAACATTTTCCCACATATCTGACGGTCTGAAGCCTACCTTAGACATGACAAAGCGGTCGTTGCACTGATTGCGGGGATCATCTGCTTTGTAGCGCATTGTGTGGAAGAACAGAACGGACATGATCTCAGCAGCACTGCAGCATGAAGTAGGGTGTCTGCACATGGAAGTGCACAGTTAACAGTATGGTAACCACACTTGGCCATTAGTAAGAAGAAAGCACATGCGTGTTAACGTTAAGATACTGGTATGCCATTGCTAATCAATAATTTACGCTCCTGTTGTCATGTACTTAATCCACACTAACAGATTTTTAGGCAAGGGCATCATGTTGGGAGCATTTTCCCAAACCAATTTAACAGTGAGTTTGTAGTACAAGGAACACAACCATTTTGCATGCCAAGGTGGTCAGTGATTAGTCAATTAACTGACTGAAAAGAAAAATACTAAATGCTGTTAAACAGACATGTCTAGCAGAACTAGAACATCCATTGACTACATACTACAGATCTTTCAGCAATAGTTCACCAGCACAAACACCAATGCAGAGGTGGAAGGCCAATAGCATACAATTCTTGGGACAAGTTATTTGCAGTCTGTGTGGATCTACAAAACATGTTTGGTAAAGCCAGGGCTAGATGCTTTGAATCAACTAGTTGTCCATGTTGATGCAGTTAGCATAACCTTTGGTAGCAATACTGCAGTTAAAATGAGGAAGTGTAGGAGAGGAATAGGATTAGCTTTACTTCTGCTTCTTCAGAGGAAGGCTATGAAAGAAGAGCTTGTGGGTCCATATTCTCAGCAAGAGAAGTCCATACACGTCCAGCTGACATGGGTACTGTATGAATTTCACCAATTTTGGCTCCAGAGTAATACTACACAAAGCCTCACCCCTTCACTATTTCTCAAGGGCAATAAAAAGTTAATTTGAACTTGGCATCAAATTTGTGCGGATAATGTCATGGTTTGCTACTGTGACACCAAGTCTCTATCTGCATCAGTACAATAATTCATCCTATCCAAAATGCACTCACATTAGGTACAACTTTCTACATTCACTGTCCATTTTATCAGTCCTGTTTATCATACAGGTGCACTTTGCTTCCACAAACTCCCCTTTACTCTGTTATCTAATGGTGAGGAGCCCCACAGAACCACAGCATATCAGGTACTATTTGGGTTTAGGAACATCCTCAGCATTGCAGTGACACTGATCAGACGGTGTGTTATACTTTATAATTGGATCAGACACAGCACTGCCCCTGGAGTTGTGCACTGCATACTGCAAGGAGAAGTAGGTTTGATTAAGTGTTCTGTCCTTTGGAATGAAATAATCAAGTATGGTTCTTTAATAGTCAGAACTACATTCATGTTATGTTAAATTACATGTTGCTTCTTGTAACATCACACCATGCATTTGGTTCCTTTACACATCAGTCAGTGCTACATTCACACAAATGAACCGTATCAGAGTTCTTTTGGAAGTTATTCAGGGGGTCTCGGTCCACTTGTCCGGAGCACTGCAAGATTTGGATGACTGCATTCACACGTTCAAATAAACCCAAAAACAGCAGCTGTACCAGAGTTTGTTTTAACCAATCCAAACTTAATTTTAGGGTGTGTTCACACCTTGTATGTAGCGAAGCAAACCGACTATAATATATAACTGAATTAACAAAGTGCACCTATATGCTAGGTGAAACTGATTAAATGGACAAGTGTAGAAACAAAGCATGATCAGTGAGTGCAAGAAACTGGATTTGTTTCAGCCCCATTTAAAAATGGTGCAACTTAAAATTGACTTTAAGGTACCAGTTCCAGCTTGAATGAACATTAGAAAAAAAAAATTCAGCTCTTCCGGGTAGGTTCATGGTCAAAGTACAACACATCTGAGCACACGCAGAATGCAGTCGTGAGGAACGAAGAGCTAAAGGCCTTTCAAAATGCACCAAAGATTGGTCATTCAGTTTGCTTCAGCTCTCACACAAAAGGACATAAACGTTAATATTAAGGTCACAAAATGCATAGTACAAATCAAAGAAACAAACGGTTAGTGTCCATAACCAGAACTTCCTTAAACTGTACATGTATTTTGTAAAACAGTTTGTTTGCATATTGCAAAAGGTGCTAAAGAAAACAGGCCAAAACTGATTATGTAGTAATACAAGAGTGCAGTTATTGCAAAAACACCAACACATCATGCAAACCCTTTCAAATATTACTTAATTCAAAATTTCTAACATCTGTTCAATGAATTACCATCTGGGTCCTACAGACATTTAACCTGAAATACAAAAAGAACATAAAATGAAGACAAATGCCTTCAAACAAGGAAACAAATCTGCTATTGAGTAATCATGGTTGCAGTTGCACTTTATGCTTCTTTTTAAGGTACTTCGAAAAATACTTGCTGCCCAACAAAGAGAATGAGGAAACAAAGTAAATGAATGGACTTTACTGTCAAACGATCGTGCTTAGAGCTGATTGCAACACTTGAATTTTCCATATTTCTCAATGTAAAGCTTCAAGAACATATAGACACGTGCAGTTAAGGTAGACAAACCTGTTTATGTGCTGAGGAAAAAAAAAAAAAAAAAAAAAACACATCAGAAAAAGTGAGCATCATCAAAACTCAAGACAGCAGGCAAACTGGATTTCAATCAAATCCAACTACACAGCAAATTACAAGACTAAATCAGATTTATCTTTCCTGACTGCAGCTACCATTCACTGGTGTATCCAGATTGCTTCATCAATTTAGCAACCAGAGTAACCCAGAGCAGTAGAATGAGAACCAGTTAGCCGCATTAATCTGGTGATTTCACAAAACACTACACAAGAACAAATTCCAGTGACCATTATGAGCTGTAATGCCTTTACTTTCTTTATACTTCATTTTAAAGCGCAAAAAATCACATTCACCTTTACATGTGGCTGTATTCATTCATTCGTCTTATCTGCTTATCCTGGTCAGGGTAGCGGGAAAGCCGGTGAGACAGGGTGCGAGGCAGGAACAACCCCAGATAGGGTGCCACTCACACCAAGGGCACTTTGGAAACAATTAACCTAACATCTTTAGAATGTGGTAGGAAACTGGAGTAGACAGAGAAAACCCACACAGACACAGGGAGAACATGGGTGAAGCCCACGGTCAGGATTAAGAAAGGGATCTCACCGCTGTGAGGCGACAGGGCTGACCACTGCACCATCATGCCACTCGCGTTTTTGGCTTTATGATCATTTAGTTTCAGCTGAACAGCTGCATCCCCCCCCCCCCCAAAAAAAAAAAAAACAAAAAAAAAAAAAAAAAAAAAAAAAAAAAAAAAAAAAAAAACACCAAAGCTAATATGACTAATGCTCCAGGTTCAGGTACTACATGCTGCAGTTCATTTGCATTGGGGCATGGAGGTGTGCTCAATTTTGTGCCGCTTAGCATTACTTTCTGTGAAACAACTGACTAAAATGGACGTTGACCAGACATCATATTTACATAGTAGTTTAGATACATCACATAGCATCTTATTTTAAACAATTAAGAAAAAAAAGATAAAATATTTAACAGCACCATACAAGAATCAGTGTAATTCACAGCCTTTGAGCTTTTATAGCATTTTAAACATTTAACAAAAACCAGCGTGAAACACTTCCATGTTTTCGTCCTTTCATGAGATTCCCTGGGAACCTCTCAGCAGGGGTCACTAAGGTTTGCTCGTACTAGATTTCTGTCATTTAGAAGTGAATAAGATGGATTTTAGAAAGACTAAATTATCCATTATAAGTATTACAACCTCAGCCATTAAAGCATGTGCTAAATCAGATCATATAAACAGTGCATACCAGTATATCCCAAAAAATTAGAATATCATGAAGTTCAATTTTTTGTCTCTCTTTGCAGAAAGTGAAACTCTTACATTATAATGATTCATTACACAGTGAAAAATTTCAAACCTTTTTTCTTAATTTTGATGATTGTGGTTTACAGATAAACCCTAATTTTCAGTGTTTCAGAAAATTAGATTATATAAGATCAAAACCAGCCAATAGGGAACACTAATCAGTGCATCTTTTGTGCCAGTCCCAAGCCCGGGTAAATGGTGAGGGTTGTGTCAGGAAGTGCATCCAACGTAAAACACTTTGCCAAAAATAACATGCGAGTACAACTAACTGACATCATACTAAATCAGTCAAAAGCCCAAAGATGATGATCAAGCGAGCAGCAAGAGCCACTACAGACAGACGAACCCTAGACACTACATATATCACATTACTTGTGTCTAGCCGCTGCTGAAGCAGAGACAATGTCAGAAGTCTTACCTGGGCTGTGGAGAAAAAGAACTGGACTGTTGCCCAGTGGTCCAAAGTCCTCTTTTCAGATCAAAATACATTTTGCATGGAATTGTGAAATCAAGGTCCCACATTTTGGAGCAAGACTGGAGAGGCACAGAATCCATGTTATTTGGCGTATGATGATTTGGGGGCCATGTCATCTGAAAAGAGGACTTTAGGACCACTGAAAAACAGTCCAGTTCTTTTTCTCCACAGCACAGGAAAGACGTCTGACGTTGTCTCTGATTCAGGAATGGTTTGACAGAAGGAATGCGACATTTGTAGCCCATCTCTAAGATTCATCTGTGTGTAGTGGCTCGATGCTCTCTTGATCTTATGCAATATTCAAATTTTCTGAATTCTGGGTTTTCATTATCTGTAAGCCACAATCATCAAAATTTCTAGAAATAAAGGCTTGAAATATTTTTCACTCCAAGTCTAATGAATCTGTGTAATATACAGGTTTTACTTTCTGCAATGAGTGACAAAAGATATTGAACTTTATCGTGATTTTTGGGATATACTAGTATGGTTAAAGATTTCTGATGAAGGATCAAATCATCTCATGTTTATATGCATGAAGAAACTTTAGTACCACCCTGCTTACAAGATCATGTCCATACTCGAACCAGAAAACCTCAATATTTACATCCAGGTCTTGTTCTAATTACTGATAAAACCTCCTGCTTATTTAAAAGAATTATTAAAATCTGCATCACAACATGCAAGCGAGTTATACAAGTTTTCCCTTTCTCTGTCAGTACTGTACAAATGTCCTTTATAATTGGAACAGAGATTTAGAAATACAGTATAAATCCCTGCACTGAACACGCAGACCACCAGCGCTTTTTCAAAAGCAACTATCCGATAGAGAACACATACAATAAGCCTAGATACGTTTGCATCTTATTCTGGCATGATTTTTTACCTGACTCGAGGGCGGGAGAAAGAACCACGCGGTGTGGATGACCGAGGCCTGCACGTGATTCCTTTTAGTGAAAGTTAAACAGACAACTATCTTTCCAGAGGTATTGCATGCTCCAGAATATGGAGGTAAATGTGTCATTGCCTTCACACGTGAATTACTAACTAAAACACTACTTCATAGACTTTAAGTTACTTTATATATAAAACATGATAAACATTGCCTCCATAGGAAATGAATGGATGTATTGATAATCCAATTTTACCTCGCCGCACGGTGGCTCGTGCTGAGTTACAATTGGACTAGCAACAACGCTTAAATTTCCGCCTGTCAACAACTATCTCAGCCAGTCTAACTTTGTAACCGTAGATGTGTTGCATACGCGGTCCATAAACTATACCTAATAGCTTACCAGCAACCTAAATCACTGACTAGTGACATGACCAAGCAAAAACTTTCCCCCAAAGCCACAAGCCGTGGAATGTCACAGCTTCAGTTCATTAGCTTATCCGCTAGCTAACTGCGCAAACTTACCCTGAATTAGAGGCACATGTCGCCTTAATTGAGTGAATTCTTAGCTTGTTGGCGATATTTTTCAGCCCCTGCAGAGTTTTCTCGTCTGGTTTGTGATAACTCTCCATAGTTGAGGACGTTTAATTGAAATACCGGGTGAACCTGTAGAATAAGCGCTACCGTGCTCCTGCACACCAGAACGTGGGCCAGGCAATGCGCTCACGGACAAACATTTAAGCTACAGTGTGCAGTAAACCCCGCCCACAGAGTCTTCTGATTGGCTGAAGCATCTGTGGCGAGACATCACTCTTATTGAACGTAGACTATCGTAGCGTTTTTCTGTTAAAGACTTTTTTTACTATTAATTTGTCTTTTAATTACTAGTAATTTGTCTGCAAGAATTTGTTAAGATGGATCACGCTTTATCAGTAGTTTCAGTCACACGGACTTAAAATAAGCAGAATTTGTGCATCATATCACCATATAATTTGTAATACGGACCGTCCAACCCAAATACTGTGTACATCTCTGAGCGCTCTGACGTTTTTGTGAAGAGTATACAAATATATTTCACCTGCCTGTCCCTTTAAAAAAGAGCGGCGTTAGGACATAGGACCCAGTGAGTCAACAAGGAAACAGCGATTTTTGCTCTCTCATTCTTACTTGGCGGAAATGCACCAGTGCGTTTAGCTTCCATACTGGAATTTAGTATTATGAAATATCACTTAAAAGCTTTAGTTTTGGATGACCTGTTT
Source organism: Loricariichthys derbyi (assembly GCA_033118015.1). NCBI lineage: Eukaryota > Metazoa > Chordata > Actinopteri > Siluriformes > Loricariidae > Loricariichthys > Loricariichthys derbyi. Next base: position 7,865 of record JAVSBU010048075.1, read on the forward strand.
TGTCTTTAAGAGTGCCATTGTTTAAGTACAATGATACAGGAAGTAAAGTGATCCAGTTTAAAAGCTCATTCATAATAATTAGGCATAGTCATGCACTGGTTAACACTGTTGCCTCACAGCTCTGAGATCCCCAGTTGGATCCTGACCCCAGGCACCACCTGTGTAGACTTTGCATGTTCTCCCCGTGTCCACGTGGGTTTTCTCCAGGTACTCTGGTTTCTTTCCAAAGACATGTATGTTAGGTCTAGTGGTGTTTCCAAAAGTGCCCTTAGTGTTTGACTGTGTGTATGAGTACTGTATGATGTATTGGTGCCCTGTCTAGGGTTGTTTCTGCCTTGTACCCTGTGCCGCCATGCACCAGCGTTCCCATGACCCTCGACTAGGATTCAAGACAAAGTAATTAGTTGGAAATAGTCCTTTTTTAAACATAGTCTGTAAAAAAGTTAAAAAACTCACACAGTGACATCATAAAGAATTTGTTTTCTGCAGTCATGTTACGTTGTATTCACTTATTACTTTTCACTAAGTTTATTAATAAACAAAAGCTGTCATGATTAGTTTATCAAGACAATCAATTGATTGAATCATCAGCTAATACAAGTGTACTTGATCAAATGAATAATCATTAAAAATGAAAGTGTTTTTGTATATTTTTATAACAGATATGCTCAACATACATAATCCAAATCCTTTTCAAAATGGTAAAAGGCAAAAATGAATCTGTACAATTACAAGTTTGCAAAATGACATTCTGGAAGCATGCAATTATTTGGTTTAATAAAACATGAACTTGGTGAATTAAATAAGACACACTGTGTGCAGTAGAACTGAAGGCAAACCAACATATATTTTCTCCCTCTCAGGAGTGTCAAAAGTCCTCTTGTTCTGCAGACTTTCCCTAAAAATAAAGACAGAAAATAGAAAACTGGTTTTAATACAGTTTTACCAAGTATACACTGAAAATATTTAAGTGCCCAAACATACAGGTATGCACAGTTTAACTCCTGATCTCTTTAACGGCAAGGTATTTAAAATGATAATAAATTATAATTGGAAATAAAAATTGGTATTTTACATCTTGTGTGAAAATCTGATGATGTTTAAGTCATATTTATGCAGAAATATAGCAAATTCTAAAGGGTTCACAAACTTTCAAGCACCACTGTATATCAGCGAATTCTAAAAGAAAATGCCAGGACATCTTTCCATGAACTGAATATCAAGAAAAGGCAGTTAATGCAGCAAGACAGCAAACCTAAGCACACAAGTCATTCTATGAAAGAATGGTTAAAGAAGAATAAAGTTATTGTTTTGGGATGGCCAAGTAAAAGTCCTGACCTTAATCCAATCAACATATTGTGGAAGGACCTGAAGCGAGCAGTTAATGTGAGGAAACCTACTAACATCCCAGAACTGAATATGTTCTGTATGGATGAATGGGATAAAATTCCTTCCACCTGGTGTGCAGGACTAATCAACAGTTTCCGGAAACATTTAGTTGCAGTTATTGCTGCACGGGAGGGGTCACACCACATACTGAAAGCAAAGGTTCACATACTTTTGCCACTCACTGATATGTAATATTGGATCATTTTCTTCAATAAATACAACGGTGTGAAAAAGTGTTTGCCCCTTCATGAATCCATGATCCATAATGTAAAGTAAGATAATTACATATATAAATATTATTGCAGTAAATAGGTTTATACCCCAATTCTATCCTGAGCCTCAGCTCTGTCCTCAGGGGACACGGGTTCCTTGTCTAGTCGTTCGAGAAGTGGGAGGAGTATGAGTACACTGAGCCGGTAATCTTCCTTCTCTGACAGTGGATTGTCTGCTAACACTAGGACATGCAGTGTGTTGGCGACACCCATCAGATGTCGCAATGCCTTTTCGGAAGATACCAAGTTTCCCCTTAGAGGGCCAGTAAAGAGAGAGAGAAAGATTCAAGATCCTCTGATTAAAAAAGCAAATTAGATGATCAGTTTATCTCATATAATATTACAATTTAGGTTCATGTATTAATTATTCAGATTATACTTATTGAATTTTTCATATACCTGACATTAAGATAACGCAGTGATTTCATACTAGAACTGATTCCATCAAGTGTCTCCAGATGGTTGTCTCTCAGGTGAAGTGTTGTCAGGCGCTCTAGTTTCTTGAGACCTTCTAATCGTTTGATTTTGTTCTGGGCCTGTATATTACAGGAGAGCATTTATAATAGAGCTAATAACTTAGGTTAAATTAGAGCCATTTTTTCTGTCATACTGTGTTTAGTAAAAACAGTAAAATACAGGGATACATACAGTCACCTCAAAAATGATCAGCACCATTGTTACAGATTTGTAATAAATAAAAAGTAATTAGAGTAATTTTTTTTTTTTTTGTAAGAAAGTTAAAAAATCATTTACAGGGTCCATATACCATAAATATATATATATATATATGACCTCAACAAGTCAGACTCTTGGAAGTACACGGGGGACCAACACAATTTTGGTAATTGGTTCTAACATCTACATTTATATTAGGACATTTAGCAGACACCCTTATCCAGATCAAATTACAATTGGTGCAATTATGCAATCCAAACAAAGGTTTAGGACCTTGTTCAAGGACTCTACAGTGGCAGCTAGGAAGAGGTGAGATAGAGAGATGAACCCCTGGACCTTCTGGCCCATAGTCCACAGTCCCATGTTATGTACAGTGGGTACGGAAAGTATTCAGACCCCTTTAAAATTTTCACTCTTTGTTTCATGGCAGCCATTTGCTAAAATCAAAAACGTTCACATAGAAATTTTTGCAAATTTATTAAAAAAGACAAACTGAAATATCACATGGTTACAAGTATTCAAACCCTTTGCTGTGACACTCATATTTAACTCAGATGCTGTCCGTTTCTTCTGATCCTCCTTGAGATGGTTCTACTCCTTTATTGGAATCCAGCTGTATTTAATTAAACTGATTGGACTTGATTGAACTGATTGGAAAGGCACACACCTGTCTATATAAGGCATCACAGCTCACAGTGCATGTCAGAGCAAATGAGAATCATGATGTCGAAGGAACTGCCCAAGGAGCTCTGAGACAGAATTGTGGCAAGGCACGGATCTGGCCAAAGTTACAAAAGAATTTCTGCAGCACTCAAGGTTCCTAAGTGAACAGTGACCTCTATAATCCTTAAATGGTCGAAGTTTGGGACGACCACAACTCTTCCTAGACCTGACCGTCCAGCCAAACTGAGCAATCATGGGAGAAGAGCCTTGGTGAGAGAGGTTAAGAAGAACCCAAAGATCACCGTGGTTGAGATGCAGTAGGGAGATGGGAGAAAGTTCCACAAAGTCAACTATCACTGCAGCACTGCAGTGGCTTGACAGAAGCCTCACCTCAGTGCAAGACATATGAAATCCTGCATAGAGTTTGCCAATAAACACATGAAGGACTCCCAGACTATGAGAAATAAGATTCTCTGGTCTAATGAGATGAAGATTGAACTTTTTGGCATTAATTCTAAGCGGTATGTGTGGAGAAAACCAGGCACTGCTAATCACCTGCCCAATACAATCCCAAAGGTGTAACATGGTGTTGGCAGCATCATGCTATGGGGATGCTATAGGGCCAAGTACCTATGCTGGAAGAAAACTTCTTCCAGAATGCTCAGGACCTCAGACTGGGTTCACCATCCAACAAGACAATGACCCTAAGCACACAGCTAAAATAACAAAGGAGTGGCTTAGGAACAACTCTGTGACCATTCTTGACTGGCCCAGCCAGAGCCTGGACCTAAACCCAATTGAGTATCTCTGGAGAGACCTGAAAATGGCTGTCCAATGTTCCCCATCCAACCTGACGGAACTGGAGAGGATCTGCAAGGAAGAATGGCAGAGGATCCCCAAATCCAGGTTTGAAATACCTGTTGCAACATTCCCAAGAAGACTCATGGTTGTACTAGCTCAAAATGGTGCTTCTACTCAATAATGAGCAAAGGGTCTGAATACTTATTACCATGTGATATTTAAATTTGCAAAAATTTCTATATGTCTGTTTTTTCTGTCAAGATAGGGTGCTGAGTGTACATTAATGAGAAAAAAATGAACTTTTTTATTTTAGCAAATAGCTGCCATGAAACAAAGAGTAAAAAATTTAAAAGGGTCAGAATACTTTCTGTACCCACTGTAATGCTATGACCACTTGTTGCCACTGAGTTCATATCATCACCTTACCAAGTAAAGATGACGCAGATTGGGGAGGTAAATTCCGTCTGTAGTTTCTAAAACGTTTCCTCTAAGCTCCAAAGTCACCATATTGGTCAGTCTATGACATTCAAGTCCTGAGACTCTCTGAATGCCATTACCTGAAAAAAAACAGAGAAGAGAAAAATAATATTCCACTTTATATAAGTATTTAGTAGAGTTGGCCTAATTACTACAATAATGTACTTTTCAGACAAAATAAAATAATCACCTGGGACAGAGCTGTATTTAATAGTTTCGTCTTTCAGCCATAATTATGATGTGAATTTCCTGTAAACAGGAATTTTTCCCACTGCTGCTAGACCTGTATGAGTGTATGCTTTGAAACACCTGCAAATTCAGCTACTTCTTTCTGTGTGAAAGAAGGCTTTTGGCACACCCAAATGCAGTCACTCCTTTTTGCCAATCATTAAAATCTGCTTTGCAGCCTATGTTCCACACATCAAACAAGCCATTCACTGCACTATAACACCTCTTCTCAATTTCTAAGTCCCGCTGCACACCCAGCAGGTGTTTATACTCCGGTCATCTTTGTGCAACGTCTTATGCAGGAACCTGAACTTACTACTACTTTAAAAACGCAAGGTGACAATTTTGTCTGGGGAGTATATTTCCTCTTTATACCTCAGTAATGTTCAAACAAAATTAGATTGTCTGGAATTGTTACTTACCACTAAAATTAAGGATTTCCAGTGAACCCCCATCAAACCCTTCCAGGTCAGTCAGTCGATTGAATGCCAGGCTAAGCCACTGTAGATAAGGTGGACAACTTATAAACTTTTGAACATGATTGGCATCTCCCTTTAGCCAAAGCAGCTGCGTTAGAGCAGCCAGTGGAGAAAGGTCAGTTAGGTAGTTAGAAGAGATGTTCAAATAACGTAGATGGACAAAGGAGCTCAGTATAACAATGTCTGTCAGATTCCTGGTTATGCAGAGAGGAAGAAAAGAGATTACACAAAAAGCAGGTCTATTCATCTCTAAATTACAGGAAAATTAATGCAGAGATAAGCCAAAACATCATGACCACCTGGTCTGCAATCAGTTTAGTTATGTGTCAAATGGCTGTCCACATAACTGAACAGACAAAGATTTTCTCAGAAAAACAGTGCCAGGGCATCACACTCCCTTCACTGGCTTGAGTTCTTCTCAGAGCTTATTCTAATGTCATCATTTCCCCAGGTAAATAGTGCACATATACAGAGCCATTCATTCACATGATCTAAAGGAAAAGAGTATTTATCACAACAGACAACATTCTTACATTGCTCCGTTCTGAAACTCAAGTACATATTGGAGAAGCTTTCAGCAGAGGACAGGGATTATTGTGCTTAGCAGGATGAGACACATTCCCCTGTAACCCCTGTCATAGCAGCCACAGTGCCTTGCAAAATTATTCATACCCCTCGAACCTTTCCACATTTTTTCACGTTACACCCACAAACAAACATTTTATTTGAATTTTATGTGACAGACCAACACAAAGTATCAAATATGTACGAAGTGAAAAGAAAATGTATTTATGTATGTAAAGCATTTGTATTCATACCTCTATATAAAATTGTGTGACCACCTAATTAGTAAATAAAGTCCATCTGTGTGTAATTTATTTTCAGTATAACTACAGCTGTTTCATGAAAACCAAGGAAAACACCAGACAGGTCAAGGATAAATGTGTGGAGAAGTGTAAAGTAGGGTTAGGTTTTAAAAAATATCCCAAGCTCTAACATCTCATGAAGCACTGTTCAATTCATCATCCGAAAATAGAAGTAGTATGGCACAACTGCAAACCTACCAAGATATGGCTGTCCACCTTAACTGACAGCCCAGGCAAGGAGATCACTGAAAAAAAAGGTGAAAAAGGTGGAGAAGTTGAAGGGTTATGACTACTTTTGCAAGGTACTGTATTCCTGACCTTACTATTCTTAAGGTACTGTCCCAATGGTGTACTACCTTGTCATGGTGGGACAGCTTGAGTGTTCCCATGACCCCAAGAGCTATGTATGTCATCCAGGTCCTACCAAGGTTAACAGGTCGAAGGGCAGGAGCCAGACT